>LOEQ01003937.1:401730-413986 GCA_001685075.1 Bramus lutescens
AGAAAAAGAAAATAAGAATCTGAGGGACCCTGGACCCCCGTGTCATGGGAGGACCTACCCCGGGCCATCCAAAGATGATTTTAGGTAGTAAGGGAAGCAATCTAGAGATGAAAGTCAGCAAAGGGTGCAACCATAGCCCAAAGACCATGGTTAGGGTCTGTCCCCTCATTTCTAGGAACACCAGAAGATTGCCAGGAGCTCCAAGGTCAATTCCTCAGGTTCAGAGAAATTGTTAAGCTGACCAGAATGTGGGAAACTCACCAATTGAAGCCAGTGTTTGTGTAGAAATTACACTCAGGCATATGGAAGACGTGGTTGTTGTAGAAAAAATACCCGGTTCTGGATCCCGATCCCAGGATAACGACTTGGGGCAGGAGAGCCTCCCGAGCCTCACAGCACCAATGTAATGGATTAAGTAAAATGCTGCGGATCCCTGAGTGGCTACAGTGGCAGAAATGCTGCAGGTCCCCATGCGGTGGCAGTGGGCAGGAGGTCCGGAGAGCTGCCAGTCCTAGGCAGGAATGGCACAGTTCCCAAGTGTCTGTAGTGGGCCACGAGGGGCAAGTCCCATGAGGAGAGACAGACAGATGGGCATGCCACGAGAACAAGCCGTAGGTCTCTGAAGGCAGCTGGTCCCAGGCAGGGGGCCATGTGGTGGGTGAGAGACAAATATGTATAGACATGCCATGCAGAATGAGGCTGGATATTTATTTAGTGGGTTATGGAAGGGAAGGAGAGAGAGGGGGTAAGGGAAGAAGAGGGATGAACAGAGAAAAACAGAGAGACAGAGAGATAGAGATGGGGGAAGGGAAGAATGGAACAAGGTAGAAGCTGCCTCTTCAGGGGAGAGACAGAAAAGAGAAGGGACTTGGGCTGGAAGCTGAAGATCAGCTTGCCTTGGTGGACAGGGGAGGGAGTGGGCATGGCTTGTCTCCTAAAGGGTCAGAGCAGACCATTACACTTTAAACTGCTTGTTTTTAGGGTTAAGTTGACTAAGTGGAAATAAAACAAAGAAAACTTTCATTAAATATTCTACTTGTTGGACAAAAAAAAGGTTCCTTAATTCTTCATTTTTGAGATAGTGTCTTACTGAACCTGGAGCTTGCCACTCTGAGTAGACTGGCTAGTCAACAAGTCCCAGGTAACCTGTCTTTGACTCTCCAGTGCTGGGATTACAGGTCATACTGAGGGGCTTTTGTGTGGGTTCTGAAGATTCAAATGTTTGAGCAGAATCGATTTACTTTCTAAGCCATCTCCCCAGTCCCCAGAGACAGGATTCCTCTGTGTAGGTTTGGCTGTCCTGGAACTTGCTTTGTAGACCAGGCTGGCCTTGAACTCAGATTCACTTGCTATGCCTCCCAAGTGCTGGAATTAAAGGCGTGCACCATCAACACTGGCTAAGAGGATTTACTGAGTAAAGCAAGCACTCCAGAAACTGAGGTGGGCTATCTTTAAGGGGAATAGCAGGTTCTGCATTGTGAATTTCTAAAGTATTAACACTTAAGAGGCATATTCATGAATCTGCCCAAATCATGGTAGGTAGGTCACATCTTCCTTTTTAGGGTGCACTTTCCCATGATTCTCTAGAAAAACCCATAAAGAGGATGTGTCAAAACCATGATAAAGCGGGTAGATGGCTCAGACATAGAAGTTTAGGAACCCAATCTCCAGGAACCACATGAAAATTGTAGGAACAGACATTGTGTTTTTCCTGACTTCCACATTCATGCTATGGCACGTATCTGCCCTTGATCCCCAATTATACACACAATAGTAATAATGTTTTTAGAAAGAGACACAACGTAAATCACAATGAAGCTTAAGTCTTTTTAGGATGTGACTCCTTTGTTAGGTCACGTATACCGTCTTAGTTTGGTAAAGCAGGAGCCACCTATCTGCAGCTTTAAGAATGCTTAACAAGACACTGTGTCAGGAATATAGCTACCAGAGACTCAGCTGTGGCTCTCTTGGTGACTTATCTGCTTTTTGAGACTGTTGAAGGTCTCATGTCTGATCTCTGGACAAGCTGTCAGTCTTGTCTATTGTCCCAGTCAAAACAATTATAGCATTTAAAACAAAAAGCAAAACCGATGCCTTATGGAAGTTGGGTCCAGGGTTTCACATCAGCTTGTCAAGTTGTACCAACAGGAACACCAGGCTTGGGCTGCCTTCTAAGCCCTCCCCACAGCTCTACTGACCCTAATTATCATCTTGAATGTTAGCACATTCAAATGTTGAAATGCAGGTAAAATGAAGTTGGCCACAAAAGGGGATGCCAGATGTTCACTTCTACTGAGTGATAAGAAAGGTGGGGTGGTGGTGGTACACGTCTTTAATCCCAGCACTGGAAAGACAGAGGCAGGCTGATATCTGACTTCCAGGTCAGCCTGGTCTAGAGCAAGTTCCAGGTCAGCCAAGGCCATAGGAAAAACCCTGTCAAGAAAAATCAAAAGGGCCAAGTCTATATGAGATTTGGATAAGGCAGCACTAAATCCACCCACCAATCACCTAGTATTTGCTCTCTCACCAGTGTCCATAGACAGCCATGCTCTTCATTGCATTTCCCTAGTCTGACAACGGGACACTTTTCCTTCAAGCATAGAGATGTAGAAACAGATGTGACAGACTTGGAGTAGGACTTTAAAGACTTACCCTGTGTTTTGCCTGCATGTATGTATGTTCACCACATGCATGCCTAGAGTCCTCAGAGGTTCAAGAGTGCGTTTAATCCCTGCAACTGGAGTTATAGGCAATTGTGAGCTACTATAGGGGTGTGGGGAGCCAAACCCAGGCACCCTGTAAGAACAAAAGCTCTTAACTGCTTAGTCATCTCTCCAGCCCCAGGATTTTGGATACAAATTATAATTCCAGTAATTGGTAAGATATATAGACCATTTAAAAATGTATGAACACTAATTAGGGCCAGGTCAAAAATAACTGACATGCCCACAGGAATGCTGTTTGGAGCAGGGCCTTAGTTCTCCTATACCAGCTACCTAAAGTTCACATCATTCCCTTTAGCTTAGGTTACTCACATTGATAACTATCTTTGAATTTGTTCTTTGGGGGAAAAGGGGTATGTGTGTGTGAGATTTTCTTAGTAAAATCCCATCCACATTTGAGTCTGCCCCTGGTATTTAACAGATAAAGTTACAATTGACAAGGCAAACATGATTTTATCAGAAGGATACCTTTTCCAAGTCCCTCTTAAAAGTTTATCTGGTATTCGGACAACTCCTTGCTAACCAGCTACATCAATTATTACTCACAACAAGTTTTAAAACAAGTTTATTGAAGAATATTCTTGTGACGGCAACCACTTTTGATTTGTCATTTAAAAAAGTTCCATTTATGCTGTGTACTAAAGGTCATGTAAGAGAACAGAGCCACATGCTTCTCTCTGTGGAACCCTTGGGTAGTATAGCACAGTGTTGTCATTTCTGCACCGTGTGAATAAATTAAAAAAAAAGGTCTCTTCTATGTTTGTCTTCAAAAAGCGATGAAAATAACAAGGTGGCATAAAAAAGCTGCATTTCTCTACTCATTCCGTAGTATTGGAGCCAGTATCTAGAAACAGGAAAGAGAGCAATTCAAGGAGCAAATCCTAAATATCAGTACTTCAGGTACATCTAGAGAAGGACTAACAGTGTGGGGGAGGAGGAGGAGGCGGCAGGGAGAGAGGGCCACTCCAGAGAGGCTCAGCCAAGGTCAACAGCTTCCTTCCCAAGGCAGAGGAAAGAAACAGCCTAAGCTTCCAGTTATCTGCTGTGTGATAGTGTAAACAGCTTTTTCAGGCCATATCCTGCTGGGAAATACAGCAACCTTCTCGCTCTGGCTATTGCTGCCCTTTTCTCTGCTACTCTGTTGAGAACACAGCTTAATTTAGGACGCTAATTTTAGAAGTATGAAATTTTATAGCAGCACCTGATTTATTAGGAATTTTCCTAATTAACTGAATTTAATCTTTAAATGCTAAACTATATTTTAATCATGTCTAAAATTTCATCTTTTCCTATCGATACAGAAAAATGGAATCCACCACAACCATTTTCCTTCCTTCATTTTTTTTTGGGNGGGGTTTATACCCCTGGCTGTACTGGAACTTGTTTCGTAGACCAGGCTAGCCTCAAACTCAGAGATCCAATCTTTGCTGAAGATCAATTACCATGGTTTGCTTTAAATTAGGGCAGCTCTCCAGAGAACACCTAACCGAAGTAAAAAAGGGTAATTTTGCTTTTTGGGTTCAAATGACTGAAACTGACCTTCTACTGGTCACATCTACCCTGCTCAATTCAGTGGTGACTGGTTAGCAACATGCAGCTATTTAAAATTTAAATTAATTAAATTAGTTAATGAGATAAGATGATAGAAGCTTTTAGTTGCCCTGGTCACATTTTAAGTGTTCAAGGGCCATGCATGACTACTATGGACTGCAGATGAAGAACATTTTCATCATTACACAAATTCTCCTCAACGGAACTGGTGCTCATTTCCTGCTCCCTTCCCCAGGGTTAAAGATTGAACCTAAGGTCTCATATAAGCTGAGCCCTCTATCAATATGCTGTGTCTCCAGCCTCCGTTTTACTCTTTCAGATAGAGATTAAGTTGCTCAGGCTGGCCTTGAGCTCACTTGTTCACCTTTCACCTTCACCGAGGCAGGCCTTGAAGACAGTATTTGTTTTAGCTTCCCAAGTAATGAAGATTACAGGTCTGTACCACCTGGCCCATTTATATTAATTAATTTACAAATATCTAGGAATTACAAAATTAATGCACAAATTCAATGGTTCAATAAACACTCAAAACCCTAAGAGATACGGATGTTATTAGCTTAAATTACAAGAGAAAAAAACATGAAAGTATAAATTATTTTGAATACAGAAATTTATTCTGTGGCACAGCAAACAGTACTACCATTGTAGAAATAGAAAATAAAACAAAAAGTGACTCAAATGTACACTGTCCCTAGCAAAAACAAAAAAAAAAATCTTAAGTATCTGCTGGTTACACTAAGAAATCTCTAGGACTACTGCTGAGGACTCCTAGTTAGCTCTGATGAGTAAGTCAGTGCAATAGCGCTAATTTCCTAGACTTTTTGACATCTGGAAGACTTTTTAGCCTTTAATCCCAGCACTCTGGAGGCAGAGACAGATGGATCTCTGAGTTCGGCCAGCCTGGTCTACAAGGTGAGTCCTAGAATAGACAGGACTACACAGAGAAACCGTGCCTTAAAAAATAAAGATCAAAATAAATTAAATAAATATAAAGGACTGAAAATTTTATGTAGCCACCAGAAATCAGATTAAAAATACTCTATATGAAAAAATGTGTGTAAACATGTCTGTGCATAGATATGTTACTATAAAAATACAACCCTAAGACTTGAAAGTCTTGACTTTGGAAGCTAGCTTTCTGTACAAGTTTATATATGGAGCTTTTCTGTATTCTCTACATTTCTTCAGTGATTAGATAGTCTTTAAAAATCCAGACTGTAGCTAGCCATGTGGCACATGCCTTTAATCCCAGCAGTTAGGCAGCAGAGGCAGGTGAAATCTCTGAGTCTGAAGACAGCCTGGTCTACAGAGTGAGTTCCAGGCCAGTCAAGGCTACAGAGACTCTATCTCAAAAAACAAAAACAAAACAAACTTGATATGAAACTCAAGAAATGGGGCTATTACTTCCTATCTTTCCCTTGCTTCTTAGAAGCCCCTTCTTGGAGTGGAAATCTTTACACTCCAGGGTCTGGCGCTTCAAACACAGCTGTTATCAACTGCAGTAATACATAATAAAACACAGGGCTAGAACATGACTTTGTGCAAATCCAGAAAGTACAATGCCTTGGGTTCTATTTAAAAATAAACAAAAGGAAATAACCAGTCATTGAGCAGGGGGCAGCACTGTGCACTTTAACAAATCAAAGGACTGGGGCTCTCCCATTATAATTGCAAAGTTCACGATTACTTTAAATCAGCTTTAAAATAATTAACTTGTTATATATAAAGTATAGGGTATTAAGCAACACATAAGTTTTAAGATAAATGCTCAAAGTTACACATTATTTTCCTAAAGAGAAAGGTGGCAGTGAGAAGCCTGATGACTGCTTCAAATAAGCAACTCAATGGAAGGAAATTCAGCAATTAGCTTACTTTCCTTGGACATGAATTTAATCTGTGTTAAGTGTCTGTTTGCCATCTGAGCATACAGATGTAAGGTCAGTAAAGGAGATAGATGTAGAATCCAGAAGCGAGGCTTTTATCTGAGGGTTGATTACCTGGCCACTTTCCCCTGAGGCTTTCAGATAGATCAAGATAATTAAAGAGGAGAAAAAAATATTTCAACAAATTTTACTTTCACAGTAATTAGGGGAGCACTTACTTTTACCATCACAGGCTACAATTTTCACTTTATCCACTTTAATAAGTTCTGTCACCTCTCTGAATTCAACATCATTCAATACAAAAGTCCAAACATTATCGCAGAATCTGTATGTATTTAGAGAGCCCTTTAAAACAAAACATTGAGAAATGCCATGAGAAGCCATTGTTTCCCCTCATGCTTTATTCCAAAGTAATTCAAGAGAACTTAGCTACCAAGTATATAGCTCCTAAAACAGTATGCTTAATGTTTAGCTTAATTTATTTTCTTAATTTCATCTACGTAGAAATAAGTAAGAGACACCTGGATAAGTCAGCTCAGGGAAGAGTTTAAAAATATTTTTGCTAACTATTTTTAGCACTCTAAAACAATCTGCAAATTACTTACCTGAAATGAAAAGCTGTATGAAAGCTTAAATTTGTATGTCTACTGCCCTCTTGTGGATAAATTTGAATGTCCAGTTAATCTTTTTCTTTTGAGAAAGGGTTGCTCTACACAGCCTTGGCTGTCCTGGAACTCACTATGCAGACCAGGCTGTCCTGGAACTGTTGCCTCTGCCTCCCAAGTGCACCACTATATCTTGCCCATTTGATTAAAAATATTAGCTTTTATATGTGCATATATATATATATCACATATATATATATGTCTGGTACATGCTTGCCTGAGTTTATATGTACTACATGTATGCAGATGGCTGTGAAGGCCAGGAAAGGGAGTCTGATCCCTTGATTTGGAGTCACAGGCAGTTGTGAGTCACCTGATATGGGTGCTGGAAACCAAACCCACATTTTCTGTAAGAGCAATAAGCATTCTTATCCACTAAACTCCCTCCTGCCTAGTCAAGACTGGCTTCCAACTCAAAAGAGATTTGCCTCCTGAGTGCTGGGATTAAACATATNGCTCCATTTGAACTTCTTTTACAAATATTTAAAGCTCCATATTTCACTGGGTGTTCATTCTCTAAATTCTATAAAAGCAGAGATTCCTTAGAAACATTAAGACAATTTAAATCCTGTAACTGGCTCAGACACATCACTGTCTTCCAAACCAGCCTTTTCTGTGACTCTGCTGTCATTCAAGGCAGAAACTTGAAAATTACCAGTTTGTCTTTCCATTCCACCATATCCATAGTGTCAAGTTCCGTCAGATGTGCCTTTTAAAACTTCTCCATGTCAAGCCATCCCTTTTAGAACTGTAAGTAAAGCTACTTTGACCCTTCTGATTCAGCTGGCTAAGAGGCATGGTTTTCTGCCTCTAGTTTTATTCCCCTGTAACTCACTCTTCATGTGATCACCAAAAAGGCAAGTAAAACTGTGTGGCTCCTATGATCAATGGTCCTTCACTGACCTCCTGGTAACATCAGTACAGGATCTGGACTTGTTCGAGGTCCTATGGTTTCTTTGAGGTTTCCTTCACATTAGAACTTCCTAAAGAATTGTTGTCTGGAACTTTCTACCACATTCCAAATGTTATCTTCCTTTCCACAGTACCACCATCCTTTAGCTGAGTCTGAATAATTCTTCAGGACTAGCCCTCTGTCTTCCATACTTGCTGTACTCCCACTGAACCGGAATATATCCTAACACTGTCAATGTATTTGTTTTAATGGTCTGCTTGCTAAACTATGCTGGTAGCAGAGACCAGTGCTTTCTGTTGTATTTTCAGAGCCCAGCAAAAGCTAGCACACAGTAATTATTCATGCCTACTAAATTCATTAACTCATTCATTCACAGCCATCAGTTTTTAAAATCATCCTTATACTTAGACTCAGTTTTTACCAATATGGATGATACTGTAGAATCATTTTAAGATTTTTCTGTTTAAATATCTTGTGCTGAACTTTACATGTGAACGTATACACACACACACATACACACACACACACACACACACACACAGAGGATGTTAGTCTTTTGTCCATTGTATAGGTGTTTAACCTAGTAATTTTTTTCACACTTAAAATGCTTCATTTTATGTCCAAGGATATGTTCCTGCTCTTAGATAAAAATCCAACTCCCTCAATGTTTTTATTAAAAGGTCACCTGCAAAGGATAGTGAACCTTTATTGTATATAATTTTTAGTTACTTAGGTATCTTGCGTTTTTGTGTATGTCTTGAGACTCAGAATCTAGTACCTTATCTATAAGAACTAGAAGAATTGCTCTTTAAACAATTTTAGATTCATTTTTTCTTTCAGAGTTCCTTTGACTCAATACTGATTTTATCAGTTGTCTCTAAAAAATAGAATCTTTTTAATATGTATGAACAATAGATGATACTGTGTTTCTTAACAGCAACTTAAAAGTTACACAGTACTCATTACTCATTTACAGAGACAACAAACAACAAAACCATGAAAAAATAGAAGAAACTGTGTCATAATAAGGAATACTTTTTTACTATTTAAATATGTTAATGCTTATTACTGTTTGAAGCTGAGTATTATGATGTTTAATTGGCCATTTCTTCAGTGGCTCTTTAAAAGTCTAGTTATATGTATTAATTCTATGTAAATTTACTTTCTAAAATCCTGCTATGGTCATGTTTCTAACATTTTACTAATAAATTTTAACTTATAAATAAAGCTTTAGTTTTCAAACTTAAAAACTCTTTTTCTTGTAATATCCTAACGAGTAGCATAACTTTTGAATCTAAAAATTAGCTTATCTATTGTGTAAAACCACTCTATTCCTTAAATGGGTAGATCCAATCTTATTGGTAGATCAGCAAACATTATTATACATAAAATGCATACTGATATTCAATCAAGCAATGTGACTTAGAAAATTAAGTAATGGCAACATGTTGTCTTTTTGCTATATGGTACACCAAACTAAACAGAATGCTTTTTGTACATATAGTTTGCAGAGCAGGGTATAGAATCCTCAGCTGCAGCAGCAGCAATGGGAAAAGAAAAAGTAAACTGGAAAACTAAGTTGGTCAAGGCCAACTCTTGGAAAACTGACAGACTTAAAAACAGTATGCATAAGAAACATAAGTGTTCAATTAATTTTTGCAAAAAAAAAGCGTACTAGACACTTCTAACAGAGCAATTAGAAGACTATCAAGGTTTTGCGAATCTTACTGCCTCTGATAAGTAGTCCATCAATTTTCTAAGAGGCCAAAACTTTTGCAGTTTAACACAGATCAATTTAAAAGTTGAAATTTCAAGCAGGGCAGACAAAGAACAACTTTGTCTGAACCTCTACTATTAAAACCTAAGAATCAACTTGTCAAATTTTATACTCATAGAGACTCTCCCTGCTTCCCCAAGACGTGGTTTCTCTGTGAAGAAGCCCTGACTGTCCAAGAACTCAGTCTGTAGACCAGGCTGGCAGCAGAGGCAGAAATCTGCCTGCCTCTGCCTTCCCAGTGCTAGAATTATAGGTGTGCACCATCACGACTGGCTGATAGTCGGAGTCTTCTATTTGACTATTTATGCCTGTAATTTTTAAGCATGCAAAGCTGATAGACATTTATATATACCATAAACACATATTTTATCTCTTCAGTAAAACATAAGTCAAATGGGACCTCATCTATTTTGTTCACTTTTGCATTTCTGATACCCAGAACAATGTCTATTACCTAATAGGTAGGCAGTTAAATGCTTTAAAAAAAAAATACTTACTTTTTTTTTTTGTATTTTATCAACAAAACACTCACCTTTCCTCAACACCTAGGTTTTCTTAAATGTTACTCATAGATTCTTTTCCTATATTGGTCTTTGCGTTTTAAATTTATTTCTATAGTAGGGCTGTAGCTTGTAACATAGCTTAAGATATTAGAGAGATACAAAAGGGTAACAGCAAACACCATTATCCACAACGTGTCTCCACCAACTCACATGGTAAACTATTTTGCCACATTTTGCAATGAGTTCTTAACCCCAAATGACCACAAAATTAAAAGTGCTACTTTGTTCAAAGCAGGATGATTCAAAAAACACTCGGCTACAAGAATAGACTTTGTAAGGCAAGCTATCTCAGGGTAGATGGGAGGCAACATGAAGAGTCTACAGATAACCAACGTTTCCTGGAAGGTCAGAGTCTGAGAAACAAGCGAACATAAGGGTTACTCTGTCACTTACCTTCCACCTTGCAGCTAATACTTTCAGGCCTTTGAAATCTCAGTAATTCTTCAGGGACATAAAAGCCAAACATACACAGGATGATTTGTGAAACAATGAAATTAAAATCTAAAAGCAATTATGTATCTCATGGAATGAAGAAACTTTAAACATTTCTATCAGGGCTGGAGTGATGGTTCAGCAGTTAAGAGCACTGGCTGCTCTTCCAGAGGTCCTGAGTTCAATTCCCAGCAACCACATGGTAGGTCACAACCACCTGTAATGAGAACTTGTGCCCTCTTCTGGGATGCGGGCATATATGCAAACATAGTAAGTAAATAAATCTTAAAAAAATAGTGTATCATTTGATTATTATACAACAAGTTCCCAAACCAGACTAACCAAATCCTCCTGTTATGCTGAGTAAGTCCACATAAGCTCTCAGAGTAACCGGTGCAGACTTCCAGATACAGGAAAATATCCTTACCCTGAAATTGACTCTGTTCCTGACTCTCTGAGCCAATGCTGAGTTTATAGCTTTATCAAACTGAAGTAGAACTTGAAGGGCAAGCTGGGGGGTGATCTGTTGAGACTGAGAAAAAAAAATGAAGATCATAAATTCACTAAGGAAAGAACATTAAAGATAAAATAAAGTAAATTAATTATAGTCTAATAGTTAACAGAAGTTAACCAAAACTTCTGAAGCAGAAGTCCTTATTCCCTGTGCTCTAAGTGACGATGAAGCCTGAGAAAACTTTACCATCTTTACAAAAAAAGGAAACTTGCAGTGAGTTTGTAAAGCCTGGAAAAACTCTTCCCGTTCCTTCAGTGGCTGACAAAGTATTCAACAAATGGGAAACCAAGTCTTTTCCTAATAAAAGACATGAGACCCTATATATAAAGAAAACAAAGACAAATCTTAACAAAGTCTATATAGTAATGCCCAGACACATGGAGCCAGGCATGGTGCTGCACATCTGCAATCCCAGAGGGTTGGGAGCAAGGGCAGGAATACCAGAAGCTCTAGACCATTCTTAACTATGGAAAACATTCTATGACACCCTGGACCCTATCTCAAAAAAAAACAAAAGCCACCTCGCTCCCACATTTCCCTCCAGAACATAAAAAATATTTAATACTTTCTTAGTTGTATGATTTGAATATTAATTCTTCTAAAACTGAAACAGAAATTTAAAGTTCTAACTCAAATCTCAAAGAAGCCTTCATTATACTGGCCAGAACTATTTTTAAAGTGATAGAATATCCCTTTCTTCTAATTTTGAGATGAGAAGACTATACTTCCAAGTATCATTTCTATACTTCATCACTAATAGTAAGGGGAAAACCATTCACTTAAAAAATTTTTTAACAAAAAAATTTGAAGACTTATAAAGCATGTTTAATATTTGGCCCCCACCTGTATGAGCTCATCAAGGCTCTCTTGAAGACTGTTTCCCAAAGTTGTATTTCTGTATAACTGATATGCCATGGCTTAAAATGAAGCAATTACTTTCTCTTCAGGCTTGCATTGATGTCCTACAAATTTAATATAAAAGACCAACCTGTAACAATGTAAATTATATATAATAGTGTACTACTTCATGTAGTCTAACGAAGAACTATTAGAACTCATTATCGATTACTCTATTAATTACTGTATAATTTAAAAGAATTGTTCAAAGCTGATTTATCTGATTTTTAACATTGGTATGGTATTTATCTTCTTATCCTCTTTTTTGTTTGATTTTTCGAGATAGGGTTTCTCTGTAGCTTTGGAGCCTGTCGTGGAACTAGCTCTTGTAGACCAGG
>LOEQ01003937.1:428620-440255 GCA_001685075.1 Bramus lutescens
TCTGTAATGAGGTCTGGTGCCCTCTTCTGGCCTGCAGGCATACATGTAGACAGATTATTGTATACATAATAAATAAACACATATAAAAAAATAAAAAACAACACTAAGCTGAGCAAAAGAGGGACTGTGGAAATGAAAAAACCTTGTAAGCTCATCATGCCAAATCCCCAAGGACAGATGTAATTTAGTCACATAATTTTGAGATGGTCAGTTAGTTAGTTACCTCTTTAAACAATGTGTTTCCAAATAATGAAGTTGGTAGATAATTTATTCAAATTTTAAGAGACATGTTTTTTCTATTGAATTAGAAAATACAGTTTCATGTAATGGCAAAGGACTTGGGGACTCAGAAACAGGGTAACTTCTATATTGTGTTACTATTGTCACCTACTGGGTGGGGTATACACATGTCAGGCCGGAGCTGTCACTGAGATGTATCCCTACCTAGTTCTTTTTGACATTTTGAGGCAAGGTCTCACTAAGCTGCCCAAGTTGGCCCTAACCTCAATTTGTATGTAGTTCAGATGGGCCATCAACTTTTGATCCTTCTCCCTCAACTTCCTGAATGAATAGCTGGGATTACTGTCCTGTACTGTCAATGCTTCTTTCTAATTTTTACAAAGTTTAGTTCACTAGAATAAACTGAGTCTAATTAGCTCCAAATTCTGTTCAAACATCTTACTAAGACATACTTACTTAAAGAGATTGTCCATCAGATATCTATAGTTAGGCTGACCACTTTCAGGCATAAAACAGACAGCAAACACAACAATGGCATTTAAACCATCCCCATAATAGCCTGAGAAGAAAAACATAGGGTAAAATCTTTAGCACAATTTCACTCTAAAGGATTATCATTTTTAATTGTGTATGTGTGTGTGAGTGCAGACCTTCCAGATGAATGCAGACTGTAAAGATGAGCAAGGGATGCATCTAGCAAAGTAAATTCAGTGGAAAAAACTTCGTATGAGAAAGAAAAGCCCATTTGGCCAGTGTTGGCACTTGAGGCTACGCAACACGTTTTATCCAGAGTGAATTGCATGCCAATAACGAAGATGCTGAAACTATTTGCCCTGCACCTGGGAGAATTCCTACATGGTATAGCTGGACCAACAGACTGACAACTGCAGTTTCCGAGCTTTCTGGCCCACCTGCCAATCTTCTAAGGGAATGAACTATTTCCGTGTATCTCATAAACATGGGGAATGAACAGTGCTCCACTTAGCTAGACGAGCTGTGCACAAAGTGAACAAAAGGTTGCAGCCAAAGCTCGGGGCGGCATCCTAGTCATATACCAAACTGTAAACAACTCACACCTAGCAGCGCTGCAGCAGATCCAGTTTATTTGGGCAATCAAATATCCAGTGATAGAGGCTAAACTAGAAACACATGGAAGAAGCTCAAAACTATGCTGAGGGCAAATAGTGCACATCATGTGAGACTAGTCACATGGAAGGCTGACCGGGATAGGATGAGTAGTGGCTTCTAGAGAGCATGGACTCACTGGAAAGGGATGGAGAACTTCCTGGAGAAAGTGAAATGTTCTATATGAGCATGGGTCATACCTATGTGTGCATCTCTGCACATGTTTTTGTATATTGAGAGACATATAAGCTTTTGTTGAAATTTATCTATGTATTAAGATAAAGTGTAAACACAAAGAGTTTGAGAAACTAAGTCTTTTTGAGAAGTAAACATATAGGGTTCAACTACTGTACTTTTTAAACTTACAGTAAACATACAAAAATAATTTCAAAAAGTTATTTTTATGGTGCCCATGGAGGCCACAAGAAGGCATTGGGTTCTATGGGACTGGAGTTGCAGATTGGCTGTGAGCTATCATGTGGGTGCTGGAAATTGAACTTGGGTTCACTGAAAGAGCAGCCAGTACTCTTACCCATCTCTCCAGTCACTATATAAATATATTTCAAGACAGGGTTTCTCTGTAGCTTTGGGGCCTGTCTTGGAACTAGCTCTTTTAGACCAGGCCGGCCTTGAACTCACAGAGATAAGACTGCCTCTGCCTCCCAAGTGTTGGAATTAAAGGCATGCGCCACCACCTTTAATCTATATAAGTAATTTTTAATTGTCCTTTTATTGTTTTAAGTTTTTTTATATTTCTGGGGCTGGCTCTGCAGTTACAAACACGGGCTGCTCTTCCAGAAGACTCAGGCTTGATTCCCAGCTTTCACAGGGCAGCTCAAAATCATTTCTACCTCCAGTTCCAGGGAATCTGATACCCTCTTCTGGCCCTCATGGAGATATGAAACACACAAATGGTGGTGTCCAGACACATACAGGCAAAATATCCAACCACATAAAAAACGTTAAAACAAGGCCTGATGGTTGTGGTCCACGCCTTTAGTTCCAGCACTTGGGAAGTAGAGGCAGGTGGGTCTTTGTGAGTTTGGTGCCAACCTGGTCTACAAAGCGAGTTCCAATACCGCCAAGGGTACACAAAGAAACCCTGTCTTGAAAAACCAAAACCAAACAAACAAAATACCCAGAAAAATCTTTTTATATTCTTAATTTGAGAAATTTTCATTATTCTTTCAAAATAAACTACTATCTCTAGGCACATTTTCTGACTGCATTTAGAGCTAAAGATTCAGAGGTTGCTCCCTAGCCCTTACCTCCATGGCTAATAACTTTTTTGTAGGGTTCAATTGCCTTCATATCCACCCTGTGGTCCTGTTCTCCAATCCTGAACATGCGCCAGCGGCGCCCATCTTCCTTTTCTTCTGTGGCTGTGTATTCAGTAATTGAGCCTTTCCTAATGACTTCAGTAGTTTTGGGTTTGGGAAGATCATCTGTTAAAATAAAAGGCTTTTCAATCACAAACTGTTATTTACATAATAAAAATCAAAACTGTATGTTAACCACTTTACTATCTGGATTATTCCAGTTTTCTGTTTTTTTATTGGTGTTCTGATATGCTTCCCAGGCTAGCCTCACCCTCATGGGCTCAGGTGATTCTGCCTCAGTCTCCCAGTATCTGGGAGAACAGCTGCACACCACTTGAAATTAGCACTCACATAACAAGAAAAGATTTGTTCTTACTTAGGGCCAATTTATGGCTTTAAGATCAGTTTCAGAACTTTCCATTGCCCAATTCAACCAAGCACAAGTTAGTGCATCATTTACACCAGCCTTAGGAAAGACAGAGCTATCACAATCTTACTACACATGCCTCGCATGCCTTTCCAGAGTCCTTCAGGACAACAGTGTCCATTTGGGTTACTAATATAGCTTACTTCAAGTAACCATCTGATAGCCAATTGTTTTTTAGTACATACATTAATTATAAAGCATTGTAATACAAGATAGAAAGTGGTTAACTATTCAGTGATCATTTTCCATTTGATCAGTTTTATAAAGCAGTCATGTACTTTTCTGAAGAATACATGCAAAAATTTACATTTAATACTAGCCAAAGCACCAATGATTACATATAATTTACATTTGCAGATTGCAGTTTAGCTGATTTAAAATGAAGGAATGATTTTTAAAACTTTAGTATGACAGTTCTTACCAAAAGATGGGGGGAGGGGAACCTACTGCATGTTAGTTGTTTCCAAGACAAAGCTGTTAACGGAAAATTTCCTTCCAGGCAATGACTACAGCAGCATTAAGGAGAGAAGAGACAAAACACAACAGGCAGAGAACTATTTCAGTGTCTGTATAAAAGACTGCTTCTTAGTGGGCTGTTTATTGAACCGTAAAACAGGGAAGAAAAACAAAAGAACAAAAGCTACAGAGTATCATTCTTCATTACCTATAGTGTCTACAGCTTAAGTACAATTTTGATGCAAAATTCACTTTAAAGATGAAACAAAAAGATGATCAACATTTGTCTAAATATTATAGTCAACTACTGCCTAATTCTAGAATGCACACAAAGCAAAACACACACCAATGCTTCTGAACACAAACTAATTAATTAGAACAGCAATGGCAGATTGGGGCCGAGCACTCACTGCTTCAAGGTGACAGTTTTACAGGTGCAGCAGCCCTCAGCACCCCTCCTGCCAATCCTTTGACATTTATTATTATTATTATTATTATTATTATTATCATTATCATTATTTGAGACAGGATCTAAGTAGGTCTGGCTGACACTGAACACATTGTGTAGACCAGGGTAGCCTGCAACTCGAGAGATTCTTCTGCTTCTGCCTCTGTTGCTGAGATTAAACGGATGTGCCACCATGCCCAGCCCTTAAGTGTTTTTAGTCTATTCCTTACATCTCTTTAGAGGACTTTTTTTCCTTACTCGATTGACTGACAAGAAGATACTGGAATATTAGGCAATACTTTTGAAGCAACTATGAAAAAACAAACTTTACAATATTGGGCAAGTAAGAAAAAATAAAACTAAACTAAACTAAATGAAAGCTACCTGCATAATCTACAGTCTTAAAAACAAGTATTTTCAGAATCTTCTACGTTAGTAACAAACTTAGGAACTGCAGAAAAAATAACATATTTTAAACAAAATCCTTCAATGGACTTTAGCAGGTTTCATGTTTAAGATTTGGACATATCCTACTTTTCCTAAAGAGAACAGCAGGTAAGCATTATGTAATATAAGCACTCATTCACAAAGCGCATAGGAAAGCAGTGAATTACCTTCCCACTCAAACTCATCACTGTTCTCTGATGGGGTGTCTAAGCCTTCCAGGTCAACCTCCCCACCTTCGTCCAAATCATCCGACCACACAGAGCCTTCACTAGGATCCAGGGTCAGGCTGATGTCTGGGGCCATTAGTTTCTTACGAACTTTATTTCCATTAACTTCTAATGAGCCTGAAATTGGAAAACAAAAAAGAAGACTGCTCAGATGCCCCAGCTGAAAGAGAAACATTTTAGTCACTTCGTTCTTGAGAAAAACTTTTAAAAGAAAATTCCAAAGCATTAATTCATAAAACTTGGTTGTGATCACTGCTACTGCTTTTTTAAAAAGATATATTTTTATTCTATTTATTTTTATTTTATGTGTATGGGTGTTTTGCCTGCATGTATGTCTGTATACCACATGTCTGTAGTGCCTGAGGAGGCCAGAAGAGTTCATCAAATCCCCTGAAACTGGAGATATGGGTGCCTGTGAGCTGCAATATAGCTGCATCTGCTGGGACTTGAACCCAGATTCTACGTGGAGCAGTAAGTGTTTTTATTAACTACTAGGCCACCTCTCCAGACCCAGGTGATTTTTATTTTAAAATATGTGAATAGTGTGTATCTCTGTGTATGTGCACACTGTGCAGTACCCGCAGAGTCTAGGAGAGGACACTAGACCCAGGGAACTAGTTATAAACATTGTGAGATGCCTGAGGTGGACTTTGAGAATAGCACTCACTCGTTTTAAAAGAATTATTTACTACTGCTTCTTTGTCAAGAGATCAAGAATATATCAATGTCCTTTTAAACAACAGAGGTAGACTTCACAGTTCTTATTAATATGGTCTCTTTTATTCCTTATAAAAATTTCTAAAACCAAGTAACACATAGACAGATGACCCTCCTACATCATCAAGGATCTGCCAAAAAATTTGCCTTTTGGTTCCCCCTATCAGAATAAAAATTCAATGTGTCTTATTTTCCTCTCTACAAAGAAATGTGTCCAAAAGTAACACAAACTTCACTGAAAATCTCCAGTTCTTACCGGGTTGGCTGTCTGGACCAGTAACATCTAGTATATCTGCTTCAATACTGTCATCTTCTGGTAAAGGTCTAGAAGACAAAGACATACTCTTTAACCCAGTAATTAAAAACAATTCTTTTCAAGTTCAAAGATTCATTAAAAATACTGCTCACAGTTATAAAGACTAAAGCCGAGTTTCTTAAGCGCTACAAATCAGTTTGTAAGCGTGTGTATGAGGTGGTCAAAAGATAATCTCAGATGTTCCTCAGCACGTCCACTGTGTGAGACAGCATCTCTCATTGGCCTGCGACAGGCCAGTGTGCCCTGGGGATCTGGTCCCCATTTCCCTAGTGCTGGGGTTCCAAGTGGACAGCACTATGCCTGGTGTTCCACTCACTCTCGCAGACAGCTGACAGCCCATTCCTCTACCAGCCCGAGACCTTAGCTGAACACAGCTAGAAATCTAAAGTTGACAGGATTAAAACAAGTATGAACAATCACCAGTTACATATTTAGTTGGAAAATAACTTGCACTTTCTAGAATCTAATGATCATGTCTAACAAATGCAAGCTGTCATTTCAATAGAGTAATTCTGATGCTTTGTTCCAAACCCATTTAATAAAAAGTATTGCTCACATTGGAAAATCTTCATCCTGCCATTCTTCTTTCAGCTCCACACCTTCCATCCTCAGCCTGGATTCAATGTCAACTTCCAGCTCCTGGCAATCCAGGCAGCTGAGGTCCTGGGAGGGAAAGATGGACAAGAGCTCAATTTCCACTTTATTTATTCCTCATCTGCTGCAAAGGTGCAACAATCCCACCCAAGTTCACATCAGCGCTCCAGCAGCCACAGAAGCTTTAGCTCAGGGAAACCTGACACTGGCTCAGATAAACAAATGCCTTCCCTAGCACAGAATCATAACTAAGCCTTCAGTCTTCTGGACAGGAGTGATTCTAGAACCTGCACTGGTAACTTACAGGCACATGCATACTCACCAGAGCACAGTGCTATGCAGCGTTCACAGTTCCTCCTCTTCATTCCTGAGTCACTTAGAGTCTATCCAGGAGCTTGTCTAGCAAATGACTTGTACTAATTTCTGATGTGCTTCCCACTTGTACCATGCCTCTCTCATAGAGCATGCTTTCACAATCACAACTATGCATTCTAACTTAAGCTTCAAAGTTTTAGTTTTGTAAGAAAGTGTAAGAATTCTCAGTTAAGGTGGAACATTGACTCACCTGTCTGACAGAATACAATATTTGAAGTACACTATAAGTCACGAAGAGGAGCTGGAGAGATGGCTCACAACTACCTGAGACCCCAGTTTCGGGGTATCATATGCCCTCTTCTGACCTCTGATGGTACTGCATGCACATGGCACACAGACATGTCGGCAAACACTCACACATAAAATAAAAAACAAATCTTAAAAAAGAAGTCACGACAATCAGTGGTAAAAAGCACAGCAGCAGCTGACAAATGGCTGAAGCAAGAGGAATCACTGAAATTCAGCTCATTTCCATTACAGCAATCAACGGAGCGAGTTACTACAGATAGCACTAAACCACAGTTCTGTCTCTCTCTTTCAAACATGTTCATTCCTGTTAGGCTGTCTTCAAACTTGTGACCTTCCTGCTCCAACCTCCGAAGTTCTGAGACTAAGGGCATGGCCATGATGCCTAGCTTCACATTTTTAAGTCACACAATGGAGATGGAAGAACAAAAATAAATAAAACAATGAAATAATAGTCCATATATCACACCCACACCCTTCTGCACTATTTGATTTAAAAAAACTGCAGAGCTTTAGTAGATGGTGCATGCCTTGATTCCAGCACTTGGGAGGCAAAGGAAGGTGGATCTCTGAGTTCAAGGTCAGCCCGGTCTACAGAGTGAGTTCCAGGACAGCTAGGGCTGCTATACAGAGAAACCCTGTCTTGAAAAAGCAAAACCAAACCAAACCAAACAAAAAGCTACCTCTCTAAATAAATGATGAGAACCATTCACGTTCATATCAAATGATATTCTAAAAACAAACTACAAAGGAAGTTAAATCCCTAACGTGTTATGTTTCATATACCGAATTAAATCCATTCCTCTAATAACTAGGGGTCTCTACCTCCCAGTTTACGTACTTACTTATACTTGGGGAGGTCTCAAAGAGCTTACATTTTGTAAATCTATTAGCACAGAAGGAAAAAAAGGTAAGCTGCCAACTTTGCCACTGAACTACTTGCTGGGTAAATAACCAGAATAGTTCCCTGGTCCTGTCCTACCTTTCTGTAGGGCCTTTTTCAAATAATGAGAAAAAAAAATCTCAGCAACAACAGCAGAGTCTGACAGTTGCAATCAATAACTTCATCTTAGCACAACGCTCAGCACTTTACAAGCCTAACAGTGAAGGCATGCTATTACTAGGCAAGCCTTTGCTCAACCCCTTTAACTTGTTTTGCTTACTGAACTATATAAATAGGATTCCTGTTAAAAGTTTTCCTTAAAATGTTATGAGAATACTTTGTGAGAACATAAATACACACAATATAAATTACTGCTGGTAAAACTATTCGTTATTTGCTAGAAGAAACATTTCTCTTATGAAACGGCTCTAAACTGCTTCATCGCTTGAAAGAGAACTCGTTCAAAACTTTTCATGGAGGCTCAAGTTTGCAATCCCAGTACTCTGGGGCCTACAAGAGGAATACTGCTGAGTTCAAGACTAACCTGGGCTATATAGCAAGTCTCTGTCTTTTCAACTACTAAAACAAAACAACAAAAAGAGCTTTTTATACAAAGGCTTGTAATCTCAGCTATGGAGGCTGAGGCGGGAAGACTGCATGTTCAAGGCCAGCCTGAGCCTCTGAGTTACACTGTCTCAAGATAAAACAGAAAGGCAGGGCTGGGATGTAGCTCAGACACTGCTTGCTCAGTATCTGGGGCCCTGAATTCAATTTCAGCATGGCAATCATACCCAGAAAGCCCAACTCCTTGCCCCCTTGCAGTCCACTTGCTCAAGTTTTACTCCAATGTTCTCACTCATGTGATGTTCATACACCTCTATATATTGCCGTGGGTTCTTAGTTATGGGGACGACTATCTAGGCTAGTTAA
The DNA here is from genome assembly GCA_001685075.1 of Bramus lutescens. Lineage (NCBI taxonomy): Eukaryota > Metazoa > Chordata > Mammalia > Rodentia > Cricetidae > Bramus > Bramus lutescens. Next base: position 437,371 of record LOEQ01003937.1, read on the forward strand.
ACAAAGAGGGGACAGAGAGAAGCAGAGACCAACTCCATCATTCCATCAAGAACTCTGGGGGCAGCACACTAGGTAGATAAAAACACAGTCAACAATTGAGCTCTGTTCTTGGAAGCACTTTATCACCGAGCAGCTGTAGGAACAGGAAACAGCATGAAAGGAGTTGAAATAAGCACAGCGGCTCTGGAGGGAATCCGGATGCCTCTGACTCACAGGTTTGCTGGTTATTTCCCAGTTTTGCTTTTAGAATCAACATGTCAGAATAGGGAAATAGTTTTGATATACTTTTTTGTCAAACTAATATACTTCCACAGCATTAGTCTGTCTAGATAACTTGCAGCACATCTTTATGCCAGTTATCTGTGGCAGTCATAATGAAATCAACAGCCTTTGACCCCAGTCAGGTTAAAAATCAAAGATGATGGATTCCTGCACACACAACTTAGGATGGGTGGTGTGAATCCAAACAAGATGGAGAGGGGAAAAGCCATATGCAGTTTAGGAAGATGAGCAAGATTAAGTATTAGGATCCTATCTTGATCTACCTAGGCTGTGACTGACAGTTCTCGAGGTAACTTTACTATCATGTAGTTTAAGCACTGCTGCTAGAAATAGGTGCACACTGAAACCAAAGACAGGTGGCAGAAGGCCAGTACTGACACAGGAGGTTCTGCTTTATTTATGACGAACAGCCTATCTACCCTTGAAGATCAACAACAACAAAAAATCCCCAGAAACATCCTTCAGATTGCCTATCATTGCCCCCAAATATACAACCATATCTTTCTGAACTCATCTTTTTAAAACACACAAACACATGCACACCGCGGCACACAGGTAGGGTAGGTGGGTTAGAAGTGTGTGCCTTTGGCGGGAGAATAGGACAGTTTTCAGGTGTGGTTCTCTCTGTCCACTTTGTTTTGAGACAGGGTCTCTCATCTATCTTCTTGGATAACACATGCTCCCAGCAAACCAGCCATGAGTTTCACGGAGATTCTCCTGCCTTCTCCTCCCATGTTGCCAGAGGACTGCTGGGATTACAGCTGACTTTACTACCATCATGTAGGCTTTTCAAGAATGAAACGAAATGCTTCCACAAAAATGTTCTCTCTCTCTCTCTCTCTCTCTCTCTCTCTCTCTCTCTCTCTCCAAACAAGAATGGTTTGAGAGAAACTAACTTCTCTCAAGATTGTAAAAACATAGCATAGGATAAACACACATCATAGGAATACGTTTACTCAACTATCGCTATGCAGAATGGAATGGAGATGTGTGGACACCCCTGATCTCCAACAGTCTGATGGTGTTAGAAAGTGGCTGTAGTGGAAAGGCAAGGCTATCTGTAATACTACTGTCTTGCTTCATAGCACGTAAGCCTGACCAAAGACCAGACCTGAGTACTGGCAGCCAGAGCCACTCTTGGGTCCAGAGAGACCTCCTTGTTTCCGTCACTCCTAGCAGCATCATGCCAGAACAAACAAACACTGCCCAAAAGGGTATTCCAACTTTACTAGCCATTTTTACACCCATTAGCGAGCGACAAATGATTAGTTCGTGCTTCAACCGATCAACAAATGTGTGAGACAGAACGTGATGCTATTATCCCTTTATTCTTAGACAGGAGGCAAAACAGACACACCACATCCTGATTCCCAGACCTACACCAGAACTGTCTGCAGTATAGCACACCTTTATCTTAGACAGGAGGCAAAACAGAGACACCACATCCTGATTCCCAGACCTACACCAGAACTGTCTGCAGTATAGCACACCGACTCCAGATCACCACCAACTCGCCACAGGTCTGTAAGGCCAGATTTGGTTATACTTAGTGTGAACGGTAATGTAGTGCCTAAAAATGAAACCGTGCTGATTTATGGTAACTTAGTTCCTACTCCATGTACACACACGTATCCCACTTCCTAGTCTAACAATATCTAGTTATAGCTAGAAAACTGAGAACAGCATTTAGAAAAAAAACACCCCAAAGTTTGAGTACCTTAACTAGATAATTTCAATCCTAACTGAAGAAACATCCATTCATAAATCACAGAATTTCTACAAGTGAAGGCTAGAAGGCGGGCTCAGTGGCTGAGCATTCTGGCTGCTCTTCAGGACACTATTTCAGTCCCCACCCCTACAATGTCGGCTCACAACAGCCTATAACACCAGTTCCAAGGGGTTCCAATGCCCTCTGCAGTCACCCACACCATGTGACACAGGCACATTTTTAAAAAAATGAGGAAAAAAATCTACAATTGCTGGATTCCTATAAATCGTAAGACAAAGTAAGTTTCATTCAAGGTGTGAATTCAAGAATAAGGAAAAAGATCCTCATTAAAATTAAAGTGAGGCTAAAGAATGAAATACTAAGATTAAACAATCGCAGATGATCGGCACTAGAACTACCTTGATAAACCCCCTAAGAGCTGTGTCCTCAAAGACTTCCCAGGACAAAGGAAGTTTCAAAGCAATATAATAAAGATCCAAATAAGTTTCTGCTTGAATGTCAGCTGACATAGGGAGAATTCTTCAGTGGTATCGGGTGCGTATAGCAATCCAAAGCATCCTGACCAGTATTTAAATGAAGAGGTTAAGTGTCTGAAAACAAGCAGGGACCGGGCATTGACAAGCACACCCTATCCCGGGATAGCAGCCTCTGGACGGAGCAAGAGAGCCTGATGACTTATAGGATGCAGTTTGAGCACGCCGTCTTCGTCCATCCCCCGAGGCTATGGGGTGTACTACACGCCCAAGTTTCTTTGTTCGGCTCCGGACTGACGCCGGAGAGGAACACGGAACAAACGTGGCTAGGGGAAGCCAGGAACCGGGAGGTTCCGCCCCAGGCACTCGGCCACAGACGGAAAAGGAAGGGGGCGCGAGGC
>LOEQ01003937.1:450452-467388 GCA_001685075.1 Bramus lutescens
AGCTAGTTCCAGGACAGGTTCCAAAGCTACAGAGAAACCTTGTCTCAAAAAAAAAATCATTGAAGGAATAGGTGAGAACTGAAAATAGTAAGGATGTTATAGAAAGCAGTACAATTGATAGCATAACACAATTCAGTAATATATACAACTTTTTCCTATGAGTCAAAATCTAGCCATGGACAGTAAGCTAACTTCTTAGATGACTTTCAGTGTTAATAAAACAAAGCTGTGTTTCCTCTTCATTTTACTCAACCATTCAAATAGAAGGCAGAACTATGGAAGTTTCGCAATGTGGGGTGAAGTAAGATTGTCAACACAGTGTCCACATCCTTACAAGCTGGAGCATTCTTCACAGCTGTTATAAAATGTCTACCAGGGAAACCTAGGCAATGCAGGAAAAGTTGGAGCAATGTTTTCACGATTATAGCTGACCAGATGAAGGATGACTTGAAATGAATTATGTCTTCCTTTAGACTAGTCTGAGAACTCTCTGAGCTCTGCTGTCTGAAGCATCTTTACCTATAGGTGTTATGAGTATTCACAGCACTGTCTGCTGTTTATATGTCCTTTTTATATGTCCACATGTACATTTATAGAAAGACTTATTTATATATAGGTTCAAATCTTTCATCGGGCTTTTTCTTAAGTGAAACAAGAAGTGGGGCAAAGGAAATAAACTTATGACAGCACCTTTAATTAAGAGTTTAAACCTGAAAAACAATAAAGTAACAGTACAATAAAGTTTGAATTTCTATTTTTTAGTCCTGTTAGAAGGTCATTTTAATAAGTCTGATTTAATGATGAGATAAGTGTCAACATAATTCTTATCAGAGAGTGCTACATCCGATTTTGTGATAGGTTAGATGACGACCTAAAGTCTGTTTTAAATCTGAGGGTCTCGGCTCATTCTTGCACTGAGTGAATTCATTTTCTGGCGGAAAGAGGTAGACACCGAAATAGGTAAAATACAATAAAGGAGGTAATTCAGACATGACAATGGAAAGGAGAGGAGCTCAAGAAGAAATTGAGAGTAGCAGATATTGATGAGCGTAGACTCATATAATGTTATCCTTAGAATGGCTTTCACATCCCTATAAATTAAAGAAATAGACTGCACATTGGGATGTTCAGAATGTGATGTGTGTGCTCAAAATATGATCTTTTTATTGGCTATTGCCACAGAAAGGGTCATAAGTAATGCCAGCCATTCTTAGAACTTAGAATTCATCATTTATTATGCTCCATAACAGTCTGTTGTATATAATCATTATATAAGAAAATATTGAACATGGGGATTAACATAAACTGAAGTTCAAATTCCTCTTTTCACAGAGGAAGTAATATTTAATCATTGAACAAAAACCACGTTATACCTCTGCTTGCATAGAAACCAAAAGCAAATAACCAACACAGGTCAGTGGAAATGCTCGCACCTTTCCGAGCATAGCAACTGTCATGCTGACACTGAATTTTTTAGTTTTCATTTCTAATATCCTGTGAGTGTTAATGCGTTGACCGGTTCCCTAGTACGATTACTGCTCCTTCCTGCTCCACCCTGACACCAACTTTTCACTGGTCACACTTGGTTCAACTGTGTCATTTAGACCCCAGGGAAGTTCTGTGTTCTTGTGTATGAAATTATAAGGAGGAAATGGATAACTCCTTTTCCATGAGATTAGAGGTTTGTGTGTGTGTGGGTGTGTGTGTCTTACATCTACTTCTTCTGTTTGTACAGAAGCTACATTCGGATCAGGCCAAACCTAGATAGGAAATCGCCAGCCATTCCCGCATTTCTGGTCAGTGGAAGAACAAACTTGAGAATGCTCCACAGACCTTCCTAAGGTACCTGTCATAGGTACCTATGTGTGTCTGTAGGCAGAGGCCACTCCAGGGTTCGTAATACAGGAGTGAAAATGCCCGAAGTCCTGTGTTTGAGTGGTCTCATACTTTTTCATAATTTAGTGTGAGGACTGGAAAGGTGGCTCAGTGGTTAAGAGTACTTGCTGTTCTTTCAGAAGACCCAGGGTCAGTCCTTAGCACTCACCTTGTGTCTGATAATCTCCTGTATCTCCAGTTCTAAAGACTTCAGCATCCTGTCTGGCCTCTGAGGGCGCCAGGCATGTACATATATATACATGCAGGCAAAATACTCATACACATTAACACACACACACACACACACACACAATTTAAATATGAAGGGCCAAAGGAGGTCAAAGAGAGTGGAGGAGCAGAGGATGTACATATGTGGAAACCCAAGGTTGATGTCTGGACTCATCCTTGATCCCTCTTTCACTTTATTCACTGGGTCAGGGTCTCTTAGTCAAAGGAGAGCTTGCAGCTGTGGCTAGTCTTGCCAGCCAGCTTGCTCTGGGAATCCCCTGTCTGCTTTCTGGGCTGAAATTGTAGGTGGTTGCCATGGACAACCAAGCATTTCCATAGATTCTGGGGTCTATTAGACCAGAGGATCGGAGCTCTCGAGAAGAATGGGTTCCTTGAAAATTGGTATGTGCACTCTGGGCTGATGGTGATAAGGAAGCCCCTCAGTTTTTTTGTTTTTGTTTGTTTGTTTTGTTTTTTGAGACAGGATTTCTCTGTAGTTTTGGTGCCTCTCCTGGAATTTGTTCTGTAGATCAAGCTGGCCTCAAACTCACAGAAATCCACCTGCCTCTGCCTCCCGAGTGCTGGGATTAAAGTCGTGTGCCACCACCACCCGGCCAGGAAGCCCCTCAGTAACAACAATGGGCAGTTTACTGTAACTTAAATCTCTGTTTCTCTGTGTTCAGTATCTCCTGCTTATCTGAACCAGCCTGGGCCCATTCCTACTGGGACTGGGCTATCTCCATCCTGTGTGCTACCTTTGTTACCTTGGCGTTTAATGTTGGGATCATCCAGCTTTGGCATCAATATATACACAAAAAAGCAAGAATAATTCAGATTTATAACCAGAGTGACATTTAGGGCATAGATCCATGTAAAAAGTAAAATCAAATATTGAAGCAATTATGATAATTATCCAGGCAAAGATATTTTTCTCCCTTATATGGATATTTTATGAAAAATCTGGAGGGTGCTTGTCATTAACCAGCTCATTACTTTAATTAACCACTTCATTATGTAAGTGTAGTCACAGCTTTAAAATTATTTATACTGTTTCTTTCTGTGTGTAAATGCAAAGTAAAAATATTAATTTATGAATGTGATCATGTAGGTGATTGCTCTGCATTAACTCAGAGCCAGCAATTAGTGCATGCAAATCAGCTAAGACAAAGTCTCTTCTATCCTTGTCTGAATACAGGAAGAGTTAATTTGCACAAATGCTCACTCCTGGCCCATGTGACTCTCAAAAGTCACGTACTTTCTGATGAAAGCCAGAAACCCATCCTATTTGTTGTGAGCCTTACAATCACTCTGAATGCCCTGCAAACACAGGAAATACAATGCTAACAAACCATCATCCAGGACCTAATTATATTTATCCAGACCGATAAAATTAGGGTAGTGGGAAAGTGGGTTGTGATTTTTTTCCCCGTTTCCCCCTCATTTGGCAAACAGAGATGACATCTATAACTTAATTGACCCTCGCAGTGGCATAAAGGGTCCTTTCTAGTCATCGTACTTGGGAACAGAGGTGGAAATGTGTGTGGATTCCAGTTAAATCAGCATCCCCCCTTGCAGGTAGTACTGATGGGAATGGATGCTCACCCACTCTCATACTGTAGAAAGGAGAGGGGAGCAATGATCCTGGGACCCGCAGTCAGAAGAAATTCTGATACAGATGGAATTCTGAGGTAGAGTGTTCCTTCAGCACCCTGAATGTCTGTGAATAGCGACCGTGCAACCACCGTAACTGTAGAAGCAACTAAAACAGTTGGTCTTCAGTAGAACTTGTGCTGAGGATGAACCAGAGCAACCAAGTTGCCCTGATCATCTGACAATATTGGGACATTTATTTGTAAACTACTTCCTTCCTTTTTAAAGTTAATTTTTAGTGATTTTTCTCATATAATACAATTAGATTATAATTTCCCCCACTCCCGACACCTCCCAGACCATCCCCATCTCCCTGCTCACTCACCTTCATGTTCTTTTTTCTCTTCAAAAAGCTAAACCCAAACAATAACAAAATCAAAACAAACAAAAAACCTAATCAGCCCCCCCCCAAAAAAAGTCAAAACAAAACAACCCCCTCCCCCCAAAACCACAGAGTTTGTTTCTTGTTGGCCAACTACACCTGAGTATGGGGTCTGCCCTGGATTGTGGTTGATTTACCCAGTGCTACTCCGCTGGAGAAAACTGATTTTCCCGTTCCTAGCAAGTATCAAATGCAAACAGGGTCCTACTTAGGGATAGGGTTTCCTGTCTGTTTCTCTTTCTCGTAACTGATTTCAAAGCATCCTTCCCCGACATTTTGTGAGACGTCCCGACGGGTCTCTACATACCAAGGATACATCCTGTAGCCACTGTCACTGGCTTGATTCTTCACTCTTGGTGTGCTCTGGGGAAGTCGCTGAAGGGTTAGTCTCACTAAGATAATGACTACTTTGATCAGGCAGGTTTTCATTGAATATGGAAGAGGCAGGTTGGTAGTGAGTCTGCTTCTCATGTGTGTCTGTATTCTGTTTCCATTTTGTTCCTCCTCTTAGCTCAACACTTGACTCTTTCAGTAGCAGGAGAGAGTGATACTGGTAAAACATAACCAGCCTTCATTTACTTCCTACCACAGCGATGAATAACTTATCAAGCAGTGGATGGTCTCTGGGTTCCAGCCATACGCCAGGTATTTTACAACATTAGTTTGTTTCATCGTTACTCTTTTAAGTGTTAATTACATTGCTTGTGAAAAATCTATTTGTGGCCAGGGTCTTTAATCCAGACAGATCTCTGTGATCCAGGGTAGCCTCACCTACATAGTGAGTTGCAGGTCAGTCAAGCCTAAAAACAAAACAAAACAAAAACAAAAACGGAAAAGAAAAAAAAAGGTTCTCGGAGTATAAAAAGTGTACAGAGCAAACTCCCTTGGGCTCCTGATGTCATCAGTTTCCTACAATATTTCATTCTACAGATACTTAATTTCATCAGTTTGTGCAAACACCCTTAAAGGCTTCCATTATCCATATTCTCTTAACTTATTCTGTGATTTGTTGTGGAAAAGATAATAGGGAGTGGCTCTGTGTCTCAAATTCTTGTTGTGTTGGGAACTGGAATGTCCAGTGCAGATCTGAAGGACTTGAAAAGATTCAAACAATGCCTGAGATGGACTGAAGTCTTGCTCCCTCAACTCTCTTGCTTTATTTAAGCAGAGCACTGCTCCCCAGCTAGACACACCACCTCTCCTCTAATGGCCTTCAGAATTTTTAAAGTCTTCTGGAAATATTCTCTCATCTGATCCATGTGTTTCTCTTTCTCTGGGAAGGAGGGAATCTGTGGGGGCCCACAGACGTGCACCTGTTCCACCTTGACTAAAGGTCGGAGAGTTTGAGCTTATTTTTGCTCTTTCAAAGTTGTTGACAACAGGTGTAGCAACAGGCAAGATATCCTGACCTAGGGTGTGGTTACTTGGTGTTTTGGACATTAAAATGTCCAAATTTGGACAGAGGTGGATCTACTCCACCCTGACCAAAGGTCAGAGAATTCAAGCCTATTCCTGCTCCTTCGTTTTAAAATAGGAGGTTTGACATAGGGAGTCTCTGCATATCCTGCCCAAAAACCTCAGGATGCATAACTCAGGAAATAGTAGTTTGATGTCTCAGGTATTGAAGCTAGTAGCTGATCTGGTTGTCCTTTGCACCATTGTAAAGCAGTCTTTTGCCTTCTTCCCCCCTTTTTGTATTGGGGTATATAAGCATATGGATTCAGTATTCAGTATTCTCCGAGTTGCCCTCCTGGCACTCTCTTATGTCTCTGTGTTTCTTTTGTATGTCTCTCTATTCTGCCTAACATTTCTAATCCACACACCCCTACCCTGGAACATACTGCCTCGCTGAGGCTGGATCCCAACAGAAGTCCTCTTCCTGTACCTCTGAACTTCAGTGTTCTAGCTCAGCGACGCCTACTGGTCCCATTCATTCATGAATTCATTCAGCCATTCATTTGTTTTCTCTATTCTACCATACTGAAGGAGTTTTAGTAGAAAAATGTTTTAATGTGTGTGTGTGTGTTATATAAGCACACATGTGTGCAGGTTCATGTGAAGAGGCCAACGGGGGATGCCAGGTATCACTCACTGTCACTCGCCACCTTTTTCTCTTGAGACAGGATCTGTAACTGAACCATGAGCCAAGCTGATGACTAGAAAGCCCCAGTAATCCTCTTGTCTTTGCCTCACGTAATATTGAGGTTACAAGCATGTGAGTAGCCACATCCAGCTTTTGATATAAATTTTGGGGATCTGACCTCAGGTCTTCATACTTGTACAACAAGTGCTGTTACCTAGTGAGCCATCTCCTCAGCATGGTAAATGTTGGATGAAAGAATCAAATATAATAATATTAAGAAATTAATTAAAATTACATACTGGGGTGGTCGATAAACACTTGTTTAAGAGAGAAAATCGAAAAGTAAAAAGATTCAGACCAGTGATATAGATACAGAGTTTATGATATTGATCATAAACACAAGGAAGATGATATGAAATATTAAATGCTAACTATCTAATCATAAAGCTATAGGAGGAATGTTGGAAACTCTGGAGCTGGAGTTACATTACAGGCAGATGTCAACTCTCCAATGTGTGTACTGGGAACAGAACTCAGGTTCTTTGCAACAACAGCAAAAGAACTTTCAATCTCTGAGCCATCTCCCCAGTCCCACATGTTGTCTTAAAAATGACCAGAATCTGGGGCTAGGAAAATGACTCAGGGGCTAAGGACCCTTCCACCTGTAACTCCAGTTCCTGGGGATTGCATGTCCTCTGGCCTCCTCATGCACATGTATGCACATGGTACACAGTGACTCACACAGGCACACGTATACACATAAACAACAATAGCAAATCAAGAAAAGTGACTGTGATCAACTCCTTTCCACTCTTACTGCCTTCCGTAAGCTGGGTTCTTGCCATGCCTTCTAACCCTGGTCTGCTAGCTGACCCTCCTCCCTCCCAGACAAGCTCACACACAGTTGCTGCCTGGGAGGAACACTGTCAAGCACAGCATAGTGTTTTTCTCTTTGTTTCCAGGCTTACTGAGGCCTTAGAACACAAGTGGGGACTTTCTTTTGTACACGGTCCAGTCTTTAGTATCCAGAACAAAGCTTGGCAGTTGCAGCTGCTTAGTTATGCATGTCAGTCTTCCCTCTTCCATCATTCTCTGAAATCTGACTTGGTCCATCAAGATAAACCGTTTGTAGTTCTTTTCACTCTCAGCAGTTTTATTCATTTCATGGAACTCATCAGGTTCTGCTCTGCATTATTTCTGAACAAATCCAATACTCTACTGGACTATAGCAATGTTATAGTGCAGCCTCTGTGTTTCCCATGCCTGTGTTTCCTTAACTTTCAACTGTGGAGATATCAGTGAGCATCAAGTTAGCAAATAGTTTTTGCAGCAGGAAGCTCTGTCCATCCTTCAGTCAATCCCAGTGACTTAACTCATTTAAAGCGACCATGCAATCTGAAGCTCTGTGGGATACAAAAGGAATCTAAAACACACTGCTGGTTCTTAAGGGGCTAACAGATTAATCCAAACTAGAAGGTGGTTTCACTGACTCACATCATCAGAATGACCTGGGTACTTGTCCAGATTTTCCCAAAGCTTCTTGCATCAAAATTCCTAGGGGGATGAGTGGCTGAGCATCTACAGTTGGTTACTCTTGGGAATACTCTTATTCTCAGTAAACTGAATTAATGATAGTCTCACTCAATTTCATTTTTTCTTTTATCTCACGGTGCTAGGTTTGACCCTTCATTGTAGATGCAGTTGACTTCTTGTTCCTAGGGATAAAAGTAGTGCGTGCGTGCGTGCATGCATGCGTCCGTGCGTGTGCGTGTGTGTGTGCGTGTGTGTGTGTCTCTGTGTATGTGTGTGTGTGTGTGTGTATTGGGAGATGCAGGGAGAATGCTGAAGCCAGAGGACAGCTTTGTCTGTCATTTGGTCTTCAGGCACACATCCACTTCTTTTATTTTTTTGCTTGTTTGTTTTTGAGACAGCCTTCCACTGTGCAATCTCCCCAATCAGGTGAAACTGGCATCTTAGTGAGCCCCAGGGATGCTCCTGTCTCTATCTTCCCTGCACTAGGTTTACAAGTGTGGACCACCAAGGCTCTTTACATGGGATCTGGGGATTGAACTCTGGTACTCATGCTTGTAAAGGAAGTGCTTTATTGACTGAGCCATCTCAAATTCCAGTTCTTTGCAATGTACTGTGAAACACTTCCTCCCTAGGAGAAAAAGAAGCACAACTCTAACATTGCTCCTTCTGCCTTGGGCGCAGCTGTGTGTCATGATGTGAGGGACCAGCAGCAGTCACCTTGCTTGTAAGAGGATGACAGTCGACATACTGGAGACTAACAAGCCCGAAGACATGGAGAACCTGGGATACCGAGGCCAGTGCAGAGCTACCGAGTCAACCTTCTCTGCAGCCACTATCTGCAGACCTCTTTTGTGACATACTAAATATTCCTTCGTCTAAGTCACTTTCAGCTAGGTTCTTCTGTATTCACAGCTAACCCAGTCCTTAAACATAAATATCATCTTTAAGCTTAAAGACCTTCATTTATCATTTGCTGAGTATTTGTGAGACTGGTTTCACTCACCTAGTGTCCTTCCTTCAAGATTCTGGCTTAAGCAATATCTTTGTGTAGTAGAGATAATTTTTCATATATGAGACTATCATTTCTGTAATTTCTTTTTGGAAATTTTATTTATTTTAAAATTTAATTGTATGTGTATGCATGCTTGTCTATATGTGCAACATATGTGTGCAGAGAGTCTCTACAGGCGATAAGAGGGCATCATACCTCCTGGAACGTGTGGTGCTGGTGGTTATGAACTGCCTTAGGTGAGTACTGGGAACTGATCTCCAGTTCCCTGCAAAAGCAGCAAGTGTTCAACCACTGAACCATCTCTTCAGCTCATTGTTTTAGTGTTTTGAGAAGGGCATTGATGTGTAGTCAAGGCTGGCCTCAAACGCACAATCCTCCTACCTCAGTTTCCCCAGTGCTGCTGGGACTACAGGCGTGTGCCAACTGTAGATTATATGACTGGCATATAACTCTAAGGTTTTGTTTTGAAACCCTACGTAACCTACTATGTAGCCTAAACTGGCCTTGAACTCCCGATCCTCCTGCCTCAAAAGTCTCCTGTACTGCGATGACAAGCTTGTGCCATCATGCCTGGCTCAGATTCACAAAACAAGCTCAATTTGTTTGCTCATAGCAAGGGAGAGTGCTGATTTCTGCAGATTAGAAAAGTTAATGTGCCGTGAGCGCAGTACAGGAAGGGTGCATCAGCAGAGAATGACTAGAATAGACAGTTCTATGTCCCCAACTCAATTAAACTGTCTACCTTATGACTCGACAACCTAATGCATGCAGTTAGAGCTACATTCCTCAAATGCAAGGACGGGACTGAATAATTCCCTCTTCACTAAAAGCATGCTGGGAAGTCCTGCTTTAGTTAATGGAAGTTGTGTTTCCATTAATTTGGAGTCGATTACAAAGGCCATATGCTTATTTCCTCTTCAGCTAAACTGGCTCAGAGAATGTCTTTAAAGTTTCATGTTCAAAAGGTTAACTTTATATCTGTATTTGCAATTGCGATTATTGTACACCTAATAAATGAAATGCTACATTACTATATACACATATATTTTTAATGTGGTGTTTTATATATTAGATGTACAACAATCACCATTTCAAATTTACTTTATAAAATCCAACAAAGAACCTCTTTAAAAAAATATTTATTTTAGATGGGCATAGCGGCACATGCTTTTAATTCTAGAACTCAGGAGGCAGTGACAGGCAGATCTCCAAGTTTGAGGTCAACCTGGTCTACAGAGACAGTTCCAGGACAGCCAGGACTACATAAAGAAACCTTGTCTCAAAAACTAACAAACAAACAAACAAACAAACCAAAAACAATAATAATAATAAAAAGGATTGTATGTGTGGGTGCTTTGCTCCATTGTACGTCTGTGGGGTGTGCAGTGCCTGAGGAGGTCAGAAGAGGGCATCAGATCACTTGGTGACTGAGCTGCCATGTGGGTGCTGGCAAGCAAACCCAGATCCTGTGCAAGGCTGACAAGCACTCTTAACCTACCAAGCTATCTCTCCAGCCTCCAAAACTCTCATTTTTAAGGTATGACTCATCAATATCGTTCTGAAGATCCTTATTATGAATGCACAGGCCAAAAAAAAATGCTTTGTGGTTGTAAGCGATAAGGTCCATCAACACTTTCATTTTAAACAACACAATTTAACAGGTCCATCAACACTTTCATTTTAAACAACACAGTTTAACAAGTCTCAAAGTTCTCTTTTCTTTTATGTGTACATGCTCATGTGCACACTGGTATACAGGGCAGAAGTTGACATCCTGGTGTCTTCCTCACCCATTCTCCACCTTAGTTTTTGATACAGGATCTTTTGCTGAACCTGGAGCTGTCCAATTTGGTGAGAATGGCTGGCCAATGAGACCAAGGGATCCCCTTGTCTCTGCCTCCCTAGTGCTGGGACTACAGGCACACTGCCATGCTTGGACTTTTACACGGGTGCTGGGGGAAGGGATCCAAACTCTGGTCCTCGTGCCCACATGGCACAATGTGACTAGGTGAGCTATCTCCCAGATCCTCTCAAATTCATTTATTTAAGAATTTAAAATCACTTGTATTTGTTTAGTGTGGGAAGTAGGAGGGGAGTACATGAATGGCACAGCACATATGTGGAGGTTAGGGGACATATTGCAGGAGTTGGTTCTCTCACACTCTGTAGGTCTTGGGAACCGAACTCAGGTTACAGGCTTGAACCCAACACCTTTACCCGTGTAGGCAAATGATTACGTCCTCGAATCTCTTAGCAAAACTTTTCTATGCAAGCAATATTGCATATCTTGGCCAATTTGCTAATAATTTTCAGTATCAATAGCATTTCTAACTATTGTTTTGCATGATTCTGAGTAGGCTAAGGAGGGCGATAAAAAGCAATAGAGACCCACGGTGGCAAAGGCATTGGCTTTAGCATTTTTACATCCAGATAAATAGTAATTAGAGGAGTTGTTTGATTGCAGAGGCTCTGCTGTGAAATGGAAAGGAATTGATTTAATTCAAGTAGAGATTCTTTTTTTCAAACAGGAAAATGATCAATGAGTCCTAGGTAGCAGAGAAGATAAATAGCATCCCCAAATATGACCCATTTTCCATATTTTATATGAGAAGAACATCTTACAGTGACATGGAAGTACATTATATATTGTGGAGGTTAATTGAATTATAGATGAAACAATTATGTTTTATAATATAATCTCATAATTTCCAGGCTGGAAGTTACTAATGGACACGGATATATACCAAAAAGCAAAACTAATGTTATGCACTGAAACTGTAGTACAGGTCTATTTTTAACATTTACAAACTACATATAAGGGAAAGCTGTGTAAAAACAATGTAGATGAACACAGAAATAGTATTTAGTACTCAGAAATAGTGATAGTTTGATGTATTTTCCTTGATTTTATATATCATGCATATTATGATATATAATGCCTAAAGGTGAGATTTTTAGTCACATATTTTTTAATATCCAGTCTTAAAATTTCAAAATTATTTCAAACATGTTGTAAGTATAGTTCACCTTAGTCTCCAAACCTGTCAGTTGAAGACCTTCACCATGGTTTAATCTGCCTCTATGCAGCCCAGTCCCCTGGTCCTATAGGTCACTTTTAACCTGATTTTAAAAACATTGGGGCTTGGATGTAGCTCCGTTGGTAAAGTGCTTGTCCAGCATGAAGCCCCGAGTCCCATCTCTAGCACCACACAAAACTGGATGTGGTGGTGCCTTGGGAGGTGGAGGCAGGAGGATCAGGAGTTCAAGGTTACATATTGAGTTCAAGGCCAACTGAGATATATAAGGTCCCATTTCTAAAAAAAAAAGTAGAACTGAGAACATTAAAAAAATAAAGTCAAAAGTGATTTCATCCTCTCAGTTCTGGAGATAAGAATCTTACACATTTAATGAAGAATACTGCTACATAGCTACACCCTGTGCCTACCTAAATATTGTTAATGCATTGTTATCATCTCAAGCCATCAAATGATTGCTGGCAAAGCCATTTTTAAAGTTACATATTATTCCATTGAATGTATTCAGGGACATGAGTCTCTTCCACGTGATGGACCTCCTACTGAGTCTTGGTGTAATCTTTCACCATTTGTTACTCCTGTGAGTGAGGCTGTCCGGTGAAAGGCATGCGTATCTCTAAAGCCCCCAGTTTAGAGTGCCACACTTTAAACCCAACCAACATAGGAATCTGAACCCCATGTGCGCGCAGTTTGTACCTCCCTCTTCAGTATCCAGCCTAAACTGAACTTTGGGCTGGTTACAAATGTGTAAGGAGAAAAGTACTGAAGAGATGCTTACTCCGGAGAGCCTGATGTGGTCCACCCCTCCGCACGTGCTTCTTTTCACCCTAGAGAGTCAGTGACTGTCCAACGCTTCGGCCAGCACACTAACCCACACAGCAGGTGGTTAGAAGCTTCGCTGTGTTCTCGTTGCCTTGTGGATCATGAAGCCTGTGCACCTTACATGAGATTTTCTTAGGTGTCAGTTCCTGCAAAGAAATGATTGATTAGGTAGGGCATCAAAATCAACTCCAGCCACTCTTTCATTATCAAAAAGAAAAGGCTGTCTAAAGCCTTTGTTTGGCAGGACTTCATTAAAGATTAGTTTGTGTCTTTACAAAGATTTAGACAGCAAATTTTTTAGTCTGTAGTCAAGGCTTTCACTAATCCATAGCATCCTCTCCTTTATGTTCCTCAGAGTTAGCTTCCTATCACTGTGATGAACACTATGACTGAAAGCAATATGGGGAGGAAATGATTTATTTTAGAAACTCAAGGCAGGAGCCTGGTGCTGTGGGATAATGTTCTTGTACATTGTAAAGATTTGTTACTCGTATTAGTTTAATAAAATGCTAATTGGCCAGTAGCCAGACAAGAAGTATAGGCGGGGCGAACAGACTAAGAAATTCTGAAAAGAGAAAAAGCAAACGCAAAAAAAAAAAGCAAGACAAAAATGCCTTACTAAAAAGGTTCCAAGCCACATGGCTAAACATAGACAAAAATTATGGGCTAATTTAAGTTGAAAGGGCTAGTTGATAATAAGCCTAAGCTAATAGGCCAAACAGTTTATAATTAGTATAAGCATCTATGTGTTTCTTTGGGATTGAATGGCTGCAGGATCGGGCAGAACAAAAACTTTCATCTACAGCCTGAAGGCAGGAACTGAAGCAAAGACCATACCTTGAGGAGTGCTGCTTACTGTCTTGCTCCCCATGGCTTGGTCAGTTAGCTTTCTTAAACAATGTGCTTAGGAGGTGGCACTTCCCATAGTGGGCTGGGCCCTCCCACATCAATCATCAAAAAGAAAAATGCCTCACAGACTTGCCTACAAACCAATTTGATGGAATCATTTTCTCAATTGAGGTTCCCTCTTCATGGAAGACCCAGGCTTGTATCAAGTTGACAAAAACCTAAACAGCACACCCTAGTACATTGGTACCAGAAAACTATACCACATAGTGTGTTTCTATAAAAAAAAATTTATACTTACAGAAATAGCTGTGAATCAAGGCACTTTTAAATGGTTTCCAAATTTTAGGACAGTATAGTAGTCACTTTTTGTTAAAAAAAAAAGGAATATAAAAGTTTGGAATGAGGTCAGAGAGATCATTCAAGAAGTTAAGAGCACTGACTGCTCTTCTGGAGGTCCCAGGTTTAATTACCAGCAAACACATGATAGCTCACACCCTTCTGTAATGAGATCTGGTGCCCAGAACACAGCATACATAATAAATAAATAAATCTTAAAAAAAAACACTATCCCATTAAAAACAAAACCAAAAACATGGGAATGTAGCTCAGTTGCCTTGGTACTCATCCTCAGTTCTTCAAAAGCTGGATGTGGTAACACATGCCTGTGATCCTAACTTTTTGGAGGTAGTGGCAGGTGGGTCAGAAGTTCACTGTTAGTCTGTCAGGGCTGGAGAGATGGTTCAGTGGTTAAGGGCACTGGCTGCTCTTCCAGAGGTCCTGAGTTCAATTCCCAGNAAATAAATAAATAAATAAATAAATAAATAAATAAATAAATAAATATTTAAAAAGTTCACCGTCCATCTGTAATGAGATCTGGTGCCCTCTTCTGGCATTCAGGCAGAACTCTGAGTACATAATAAATAAATAAATAAACAAACAAACAAATAAATAAATATTTAAAAAGTTCACCGTCATTGCAAGCCTGGACTGCACTAGATCCTGTTTCAATAAAATAAAATAAAGTGCAACTAGAACTCAAAAGTATTTATAAATCACATGCTTTGTCTTAGATGCCAGAATTGGCCCACATAGGATACTTAACGCTTGGATAGCAGCCTGCTGCATGGCTTCTTCATGAAGGTTGCTGGTAAATGTTTCCACTGATGTTTCCTGGCTTGACTCTTCCCAGTCTTGGGGAGTTATCTACACTCTGAAGACACCAAGGTGTATTACTCTGGCTACCCTCAAAGAGAGAATACAAACACGTGAACATGCTAGTAAAGCATAGGCTACTAAATTGAAAACGTGAGATATTCTTCTATTTTCTTCCTATTGCCAATTAAACTGGAAGTTAAAATGTCTTAGAATTATGTTTTGGTGTTTTCCAGTGTGATAGAGCAATGGGCAGGGAGGTGAAGTATGCTTATTTTTGTTACTGTTGTTTGTTTTTCTAGACAGGGTTTCTTTGTGTAACTCTGGCTGTCCCGGAACTTTCTCTGTAGACCAGGGTGGCCTTGAACTTAGAGATCCACCTGCCTCTGCCTTCAAGTGCCCAGCCAAGTGTGCTCATTTTTTATGCATGTATGTATACAGGTGCATATGGGTGTGGAAGCCAGAAGACAACAGCAGGGATCATCCTCAGGAACCTTGCCTGTCTTCTTTGACACAGGGTCTCTCATTGGCTTGGAGCCCATAGACTGTGCTGGTTGACTAAGTCCTAGGTATCTTCCTGTCTCTGCCTCCCCACCTTTGAGACTGCAAGTGTACACTGCCATACCTAGGTTTTGGGGGCCTGAAGTTCTGGTCCTCATGCTTGTAAAGTGATGTGGGATGCCCCTCTGTATGCTGTGAATATGTTTGACTGCCATTGCGCAGTGAAGCAAGCACTTTAGCAGATGGAGTCATCCCAGCCTTCTCTCACACCCTAAGCACATTCTTGTTTGTTTGTTTTTGGAGATAAGGTCTTCCTATGTAGTCTTGGCTGGCCCAGAAACTATGATGTAGACCAGGTTGGCCTAAAATTCATAGAGATCCTTTAGCCTCTGTTTCTCAAGTGCTGGGATGGAATTCGTGTGCCGTCACAGCTGGCTACCAAGCTTTCTCCTTTTCTTGTCTAGCCATTTTAATATCTATCAAAGTGTGCCGTCACCCTTTCAAGTCCCCTGTACACCCTCAAAGGTAAACTAAAATCTTTAATTGTATTTAATTTAATTCTTAGTACTGTCAGTGTGTTTCCATAATGATGGTATAGGTATATACTTTGCTATAAACACATAAATATAAGTATAAAGATATACTTTAGTATAAATATCACTGCATTATCACCACTTTTTATGTTTTGCTTACATTTTATCATAAAAATACAGAGCAGCAGCAAAATGTACATCTGAAAGCTCAAGTTAAAAATAAAAAAATTGCCAAGCACTTTCTTAAAGAAGCTCAATTTATTGCAGAATGGCTTGGCTTCTGTTTATGTTTCTGCAATAACACAGCATAAGTTCAGTTCAAGGCTACTTTTATTTTCTTAAAGATTTATTTGTCTCTCTGTGTGTAGATACACCTCATACCTGTAGGTGCCCACAGAAGCCAGTAGAAGGCATCAGATCCCCTGAAACTGTACTTATAGGCAGTTCTGAGTCATCTAACATGAGCGCTGAGGACCAAACTTGGCTCCTCTGTGAGATCAACCACTCTTAACTCCTGAGTCACCTCTCCTGTAGTATTGAGACTGGATCTTACTCTGTAGCCCAGATTGGCCTGGGATTCACTATGTAGTCTCGGCTGGCCTTGGACCTGAGGTTGTGCCTCTACTTCAGTTTTCTGGGCCTTTACGTATAGCTGGGAGGTGGTGGTTCATGCCTTTAATCGCAGCACTCTGGAGACAGAGGCAGGTGGATATCAGTGTGTTCAATGCCAGCCTGGTCTATGAAGCAAGTTCCAGAACAGTCAGCCAGAACTGTTTCACAGGGAAACCCTGAATAACCAACAAAACAAACAAACAAACAAAAAAACAACCAAAAACAGACTCTGAGAGGCTGAGAGGCTCAGGTCAGCACACAGTTCAATTCAGGAGATGAGCTAATCCTTGGCCCAGAAACAAGAAGAGTCCTTTGGAAAAGTTTTCCTGCACCATCCAGTTCCTGCTGAGCCTCCTTTCTCATTCCCAGGGACAGACAACCAGACTGTCTTGGGGACACTAACAGGTTTAATTAAGTTATAAGAGTGGAACAAATGAAAACAAAAACAAACAAACAAACCCCAAAAGCCAGGCAGTGTCGGTATGCACCTTTAGTCAAAACACTTGGAAGGCAGAGGTAGGTGGATCTCTGTGAATTCAAGGCCAGCCTGGTCTACAAAGCTAGTTCCAGGACAGGTTAGAAAGATACAGAGAAACCCTATCTCAAAAAACAAGAAAGAAAGAAAGAAAGAAAGAAAGAAAGAAAGAAAGAAAGAAAGAAAGAAAGAAA
>LOEQ01003937.1:483280-493588 GCA_001685075.1 Bramus lutescens
AGAGCTAATGGGCCAAGCAGTGATTTAATTAATACAGTTTCTATGAGATTATTTCGGGTGTAAGCTACCCAGGAAGAACAAGCAGCCCCCTTCTTGCAACATAGTCTATTACATGTCCAATTTTTTTGGGAGGGGTGTGGTTTCGAGACAGGGTTTTTGCTGTTGTTGGTTATATTTTACTCTTACCCTCTTGGCTCTTTACTTTTTGGGGGAGCTTGCCAACCTGCTCCCAAATAAATCACAAGGAGACTTAGTATTTTTTTAAATTGCCCTGTCTTATCTTGTCTCTAGCCAGCTTTTCTTAAGTTAAACTATCCCATCTATTTTTTTTTAATCTTTCTCTATTTCTGTATACCTTTCTTTACTTATTTCTCTGCGGCTTGCTGTGTAGCTGGGTGGCTGGCCCTCGATGTCTTCCTCTTTTTGTTCTATCTTGTTCCTTCTCATTTTCCTCCCAGAGTTCTCCTATTTATTCTCTCTGCCTGCCAGCCCTGCCTATCCTTTCTCCTGCCTCACTGCTGGCCATTCATCTATTTATTAGACCAATCTTATATATGTTCAAGCCATGCCCAATGTCTTGAACCACTTCCTGTTGCTTACATACCAAGATGTAGAACTCCCAGCTCCAGCACCTTGTCTGCCTGCATGCGTCCATGTCTCACCATGACAATAATGGACTAAACCTCTGAAGCTTTAAGTGAGCCATGACAATGAAATGCTTTCCTTTATAAGAGTTGTCATGGTCATGGTGTCTCTTCATAGCACTAGAAACCCTAACTAAGGGTAACTAACACCACCTATCAACATCCCCCCTCCTCCAAAACCTTTTACCTTACAGTGTTAAGATTTCTTGGAGATGTTGACTCAGTAATATATATATATATATATATAATTTTTTGAAATTAAAATATACTTACATTCTCCCTGACTTTCTTCCCTCCAAACCCTCCCATATATTGGCCTTACTGTTCCTCAAATTGATGGCTGTTTTTTATTTTTTTATTTGTGTGTGTGTGTCTATAGATACCTCCTCATAAATACAACTTGTTCAGCCCATTTGCTTGTATGTGCGTATGCTTCTAGAGCTGACTACTTGGTATTGGATAACCAAACAGGGGGCCTCTTTCCTGGGGAAGGCTATTTCTCATACCATCAGCAGTCCCTATCTGCCTGTAGTTCTTCATCTAAGGGTTAAGGCTCCGTGAACTTTTCTCTTTTGGGTTAGTATGTCTGTTGTGACCATCTATTTATTTATTTATTTATTTATTTATTTATTTTTTTATTATTTTGAGACAGGGTTTCTCTATGTAGCCTTGTCTGTTCTGAAACATGCTCTGTAGACCAGGTTGGCCTTGAACTCAGCGATCTGCCTGCCTCTGCCTCCTGGGTACTGGGTTTGAAGGTGTGTGCCATCACTGCCATGTGTTGCTGTCATCCTTGTCCAGATCATGTTTAGGCAGCCACAATGATGGACTTCAGGGATGTGGCTTCCCTGACATTTCTAGGAGACACAGTCTTCTCCCAAACTCCCTGTGCCTCTGGCTCTTACAACCCTTATCCCTCTCTTCTGCATGATCCTTGAGCCTTCAGGGCAGAAGTTGCATTGGAGGTGTATTAGTTGGGACTGGGCACCACACCGTTACGTGTTCTCTGCTTTGATCAGGTGTGTGTGTGTGTGATTGTCTCCATCTGCTGCAGAAACATTTCTTTGGTGAGGGAGGGTAAGACTTTCCTCTGTGAGTAGAAGTGTAATATCTTTTTAAAGAGGCTCATTTTCTCCTTTGTCAGCCAAAACTAGTTTCTGTTGCTCTTGACTAGGTGATCCAATCTAGTAACTCTTCTTCTTCTTCTTTTTTTGACTTTTTGAAACAGGGTTTCTTTGTGTAGCCCTAGCTATATTGGAACTTGATTGTAGACCAGACTGGCCTCGAACTCACAAAGATCTGCCTGCTTCTGCCTCCTGAGTGCTGGGATTAAAGGGTTGTGACACCACCATCTGGCTGTAACTCATCTTCTATTAGTCAGAAGTAGCAAAAAACTAGAAGCCTGAGGAACAAGTTTGGATTTACTGTGTGTGTTAACCTCAGCTGAACTTGATCATTGTGGGCTATAGTGCAAGTAGCTTGGTTGGATGCTTCCATATGGTCTCTCACTTTTAGCTTATCTTTTTCAATGTGTGTCTAGAAAGAAATGAAGCAGTTCACTAAAAGTCTGTCAGTAGGTAATGGGTAAATGACACCTCATATATAAATATAAACACCCATACATTTATACATTTTCTGACTCTTTCATACACTCTGTATCTTTATCATCTGTGCATGTATGCATGTATGTTTGTATATATGTATCTCTGTCTTTTGTGTACAATCTGTGTATCTATTCATCTTTCTATGACTCATCTATTATCAATCATCTCTCTATCCACCTATATATTATCTATCATCTTTGCATCATCTATTATCAGTCTTTGTATGTATCATCTACCATCTATGTATTATCTACCTACCTATATATCTATCATCAGTCATCTATGTATTGATGTGGGGTTCCCCTCTCTGTGCTGTGAATACCATTGGTTAATAAAGAAACTGTCTTGAGCCTATAGCAGAGCAGGTCTACCATCTGTCTAGCATCTATACCAACCTATCATCTATTTATATATTATCTATGTATCATCTACCATCAATTATCTATCTATATATTTATTCTATACATCATGCATGCATCTCTCTATATCTTCTATCTATCCCTACTTATCATCTATCTATCTATCATCTTCTATCTAATTTCCTAAGATGGTCATTTCACGAAGTGAGAAGGCATGTCTGTGTAGTAGATGAAGAAATTGAGACACCAAGTGGCCAACTTAGTCAGCCAAATGTTTAGTTCATCTGTGGCAGAAATAGAGGAAAAGTTTCCCACTTTAGGATAATTTCTCTTTACCAGAATGAAGCTGTGTGAAGAACAGTTGTCTAGAGCTGGCATAAAGCAAACACTATATAGAGTTTAATACATCTTAGGATCTCTGTTCAGACCAGTGCTTGTATGGAGTGCTTCTTCCTCTGCAGGTACCAGCTCACCTCTGAGCCAGCAGCCCTCAGTTGAACCAGCAAACATCTGAGTGTCCAGGCCTCACCAGTCTGAGGAAGGGACACCTCAGTGCCCGTGTCTGATTACCACTTCCCGTAGATCCTTCAGTTATTAGTGTAATTGATGTGTCACAGCCTTCAGCCTGTGATTTGTTGTGGGCTCATTGATTAACGAGGGTTTGGCAGAGTCCAGTGTTTTTCTGCTGTTATTTCAGCCAAGAATGTTTGTCCAGCAACTAAGAAGGAAGCGGTAGGGGCTGAAACTCAGTTGGTAGCTGCCTCAGTTGGTACACACCCGTGAGCCCAACACTAGGGAAGTGGAGTGGAGAGGAGAAGAGGTTCAAGGTTATCTCTGGTTATAAGTTTGAGGTCAGTTTGGGACATGTGTGACCACATGTCAAAAAGACAGGGAATGAGAGTAGGGACCAAAGCAAAGAGCCTCTGTCTTCTCTTGTGTTTCTTTCCTTTTGAGCATCACTGAACCAGCCAGTGCTGGATTTGCCTGATGGGTACTTGGTAATGTGGGTTCCATTTAGTCTCCCAGGAGAATTATAGTGGCTTCTTTTGGTTTTATTTTTTAAAAAATAGTTATGATGCTGCTGCTAGTTTGTGTGTGTGTTTGATTGTGTGTTTTGTGTGTGTGTGTGTGTGTGTGTGTGCTGTGTGGGCACACATGCTATGTTACACATGCGGAAGCCAGAGGACAGCTTTGTGGTGTTGACTCTCTCTCCATCGACTTTGAGGTTCGTTCCTGGAATCTAATTCAGGTTGCCAGGCTTGCTTGGCTGCAAATAGCTTTACCTGCTGAGCCATCTCTCCAGAAATTTCCTCCACTTTCAGTTTTAGAAGAAACTAGAGGCTTACAGAAATGTATGAGGTGTGTGTGTGTGTGTGTGTGTGTGTGTATGTGTTGTAAACACATACAGGAATGTCATTTCTCAACACTTCTTTTTAAAAATTATTTTATACATATGGGGGTTTTGCCTGCATGTGTAGCTGTGCACAACATGCATGCTTGGTGCTTGCTTAGGCCAGAAGAGGATGAGAGGGCATTGGATCCTCTTGGAACTGGAGTTACGGGCAGTTGTGAATTGTCATGTGTGTGCAACGAATCAAATCCTGATCCTCTGGAAGAGTAATCAGCACTCTTAATCACTGGGCCATCTTTCCATTTTGAGAATGTCTTGAATGTCTTATGCTTTTACTTCATGCTACTAAGTTTTATTTTCTATCTGTGAGAATAATTGAGCATACTTATGGTGTGTAATGTGAGATTTTGATTTGTGTATACATAGTATAGTAATTGAATCAGTACAAGCTTCACACCCACCACCTCAAACTTGTATCATGTCACAAAGGCAAGGAAAGCATTCAAACGTCTCTCTTCCAGCTGTTTTTAAATATACACCATTACTGTCCTTCACGAAGGGTGTCTGTGATATAGAAAGAACATCAGGACCCCTGAAGCTACTAACCAAAGCCCCTTCCCATTTACTCCTCCCAGTCTCGCTCACCAGTGTTTTGCTCTCTACTGGAATAAGGGCAACTATTTTAGATTTTACACTTGGTTGACACCATGGGCTCATACTTACCTTTCTGATCCTGCCTTATTCCGTGGAATAAAATGTTATCCTATCTGTTATTAATTAATTAATGTATATTTTCAGTTCTAGGGACTGAACACCAGGCTGTTCCCTTGCTA
Source organism: Bramus lutescens (assembly GCA_001685075.1). NCBI lineage: Eukaryota > Metazoa > Chordata > Mammalia > Rodentia > Cricetidae > Bramus > Bramus lutescens. The sequence goes on from LOEQ01003937.1 coordinate 488,072, forward strand.
GGTAAACACTCTGCCCTGGAACCAAATCCCAGGCCCTCTCCTACCTCTGTTGCTGCAAGTGACAGCACTCACCGTGTTTTGTGTAGCAGAACAGTATTCCACGATGGTCCTGTGTCATTTCTCCTTCATTGTTTCCTCCATCTCCAGTGATTCACGCTGATCCCACCTGTGGCTATTGTGAGCAGGGCCACCGTAAAGATGGGAGTACAGATGGCTCTGTTGTGGACTGATTGCAGGAAAGGCTCCCTGTCTGGGTCTGGGTGGTTACACTTGTGTTTGTATGAGGTGTGTACTTGTGTGTACGTGTGTGTGTGTGTGTGTGTGCCTGTGTGGTGCATGTGCATGTGCGTGTGCATGAGTGTGTATGCATGTATGTGTATGTGTGTGTGTGTGTTTGAGAAATGGACTATGGCTGGCATTTCCCTCCCTGTGTCATCCTCTTGTACGCAGCCAGTTATAATCACAGGGAACCCTGAGGTCAGGGCTTTCTCTGGCTCTTCTTATTTCATTCATTCTCTTCACCCCCTGAGAGAGGCCATCCCACCTTCGTCCTGTCTGCTCCCCAGCTACCTGGCTTGTTTTCCTCCCCATCTGTAGTGGGCTGAATGAGAAAAGTGCCCCATAAGCTCATGGGTTTGAGTACATGATCCCTAGTTGGTGGCACCATTTGGAGAGATGGTGCAGACTTCTTGGAGGATGCATGTCACAAGGCACAGGCATTGAGAGTTCCTAACCTTACCCCACTTACAGGTCACTGTCCCTGCTTCTGTGTGTGAATGGAGAATCAATCTCTCGGCTTCCTGCCCAACCATGTGCTGCCATGCCTCCTCACCATTACGGATTCCCCCTTTGCAACCATAAGCCGGAATAAACTATTTATTCTATAAGCTGCTCTTGGTCATGGTATTTCAGCATGGCAACAGAATAGTAACTAGTACACCACCCTTATCCCCTGAAACAGCTTACTATTCTGACACCTACTGCCTACCCTAGAATGCAAACCCAAGATGAGATACAGTGCTTTTGGTTGTCCTGTTTCCCAGGGAATCCTCATGAAGACAGGCATCGATTGCATGGCAAAGGTACTTAAGGCCTCGTGTGAAGATTGTGCTGCAGATGAATGTCACCAAACACAGGTTGGGAGATTATAGAACACATATTCTAAAGAGACCCGAGGCTGTGACCAAAGTCAAGGGTTATGGTTAAGCAAGCCAAGATGCACCACCCTGGGCTGGAGAGATGGCTCAGAGGTTAAGAGCACTGGCTGCTCTTCCAGAGGGCCTGAGTTCAATTCCCAGCAACCACATGGTGGCTCACAACTGAGGTCTGGTGCCCTCTTCTGGCATAGAGGCAGATTGTATACATAATAAATAAATAAATCTTAAAGAAAAAGATGCACCACCCCAAGCAGCAAATAGAGTCACTGTCAAAATCAAGACTGAGTGGCCACTAGGCAGTCCAGGAGGGCAACTCCATTTGCCAAACTACTAGTGCACACTCCGAGGAATGTCCCCACATGTGGATACAACCATTCTAGGGTACGAACCTCCTGAGGTCAACATAGAAATTACTTCTCAACTGGGGTTAATTTTAGTTTGATGGTATCTGATGATGCCTGGGGATATTTTTAGTCATCAGCTGGATGGAGGGTTTGAGATTTAGTGAATACAGCAAGGACAGTATTGTTCACCCCACCGAAAGAGATATCTAGCCTGGATCCCACTCTTTCCAGGTTGAGAAACTTTAGACAGGGGATAGGACCGACCTATGTGAAGTGGGAAGAAATTAGAAGCTGCGCACACAGGCCAGCAGCACCACTCAGAAGGTAGAGACACCAGCGGGCAAGCCTGATGGTCTGAGTAGGAGCTCTGGTACCACACGGTTTAAAGAGAAAGCTCACTCGGACCTCTGCATGTCCACCATGACAAGTATGCACCCACCATCACCACCTCAGACATAAATTAATATTAAAGAAAAAGAAACATTGTAAGCAAATCTTGTACCCTTCCCTGATGGAACCAAAGATAACAAATCACCTAAGAAAAAGATTTTCTACCCATTCTTTTCTCCCTAAACCAAGGCCTATCAGTATCTAAACTTATCTCGTGATATAGGAGATGAAACGCAAACTAAACCAGAGTCTTCCCAAATGAGCCCCAACTTCTGACAGCCCAGAATGATAATCTGCTCTTCTTGGGCCCCAGGCCAATTTCTTTAATGAATCTCTCTAATTTAATTCATATTTTCCCACCTCTCTATTAAATGACACCCAGGCTCATCAAGTCTAATATTTGAACCAAACACATTTAATGACTCTTCCTTCATTAAATATCATAAGCTGCACAAGGTCTTAGCAGACAGACATCTCCCTTCCCCCTCCAGATAACCTAGAGACCCAGCAAAGTCAGTAGTCAGTGTCCAGTTAATCCCTCTGCCTCCTTCTTTCCTTGCCTGAAGCTGGGACTAGAGCCTCGTGGGCTGGAGACAGATTTTTATCATTGGAGAAGCATAGGTTTTCCAGGCCAATGGATTCTGTGCTCTGGCTATATCTCATGCTTTGACACTAGATGTCAGTGAAGGGTAATTGTTGTCTCAATTTAGAGGCCAGCTCAGGTACTGGCTGGTACCTTTGGCTCATGTTTTATAGCAAAGGTGAAGTATGGCTCCGTTCCTACCACACACATATATTACAATAAAAGGGGATACCAGCGCCTAGTGTTTTTAAAAGCTAGTCATAAAAGATGAATAACGAGGCAGTTTAAAGCTAAAAGACAGCTGCCAAGCTCAATGGCCATGATGGATGCCAAACACCCAGTGTGCAGAAAACCTGTTCCTCCGAGACCACCATCCAAAAAATTAATTACTACCATTCAGCATCTTTAAATGTGCCACTTAATATACTGCTACCATAATTAAATTTCCAGCCCTGTGACCTTGAGACCATTTCCTGAGATAATAAATGAGATCAAGGTTTAATCGATGCAGAGGCAAGTAGAAACTGCCCAAGGATGCAAAGAACCACGGGGCTGTGAGTCACAGTTGGGGGTGGGGCTGGGCTGGCTAAGGTGGAGGGGAGCTCTGTCATCATGGTGAGCTCATCCTTTGAGGGGGGGCTTCTGAAATGTAGGGGTTGGTCAATCAGGATGGAAAAGTAAGGTGGAAACATCTCACTTAACTAATTGATGTTTATTGACTCTGCTCCTTGTGACATGCATCATGCACTGTGTTTGGTTCTCCTCTTTGGCAGCATGAGACTTACCTCTTAGACCAGTCTCAGCTGTGGTGCCCAGCTTCCTGTTGGCTTCAGCTAGCACCACACATATTCACCTGATGGACTTCACCAACGGCCTATGTCATGGGCAGGTCTTGGCTTCCTGTCCATGGCTCCTTTGCAGCTACGTTGAGGGGAATCCACTTGGTACTCTTATCCGTGTAACCCATAAGGGTAGGGTATACTAGATGCTCTATTAGACATCCTTGATGAGTGCACATTAAAGATACACATACCTTCACCTTAACCCAGAAGAGTAGGGTATACTGGGCACCCTGTCAGACATCTTTGATGAGCATGCATTAAGGACATAAATACCTGTAATCTTGAGAACATTACAGTAGTTTGCAAGCTGTGAGGTCCGTGTTTCCATGTCAGGAAAGGAGGCAGGGAGGGAGGTTGGGAGGCTGAAGAGAATTTGAAGGGCTGTAGACAAGTAAGACATTCTTGATTCATTCTGAGCAAAAGTCACCACACAGAGTGCTAGGCAGGCTGATGGCAGTTGGCACACATGGGCCCAGGAGGCACAGACATGCTGCTCAACCAGCACTCAAGATGCATGGGAGCAGGCCACACAGGCCAACATACAGACACATCCACGCAAGTTGGTGAAAGTCTCAGGCCTCTGACTTCAAGGCCATATTTATTTGTACAGTTATACATATTTATCACACAAAACTGGCACTCTGCTCAAAATAGTCATATAACAGATTGTGGAATGGTTTACTTTTGGAGGTCTCCAGACATCTGGTGTCAGCCACTTAATGCTGACTCACAGCTTCCTAGATGTTGGGTCTCAGCCATGTTTTTGAAGTCTCATACCAGACTCCTGTATCAACACTATGTTGTCTAAACACAAACTGGCACATATGGTACATGCCCACCAACAGTGTGTGAAAATGCTTGTTTTGGTATTGCTATTTGTGCTTCAAATTGATACATGATTTTAATATTTATGTCTGTGTACTTATGTGTTCATTGTGGGTTTAGTTGCACACAGGTATGTGGGTGAATGGAGACCAGATGTGAAAGCCAGATATCAACCTCAAGTGTCAACTTCAGGCACTGTCCACCCTTTACTTTTGAGACAAGATCTCTCACTAGCTAGGAGCAGGCCATGTAGGCTTGGCTGGCTGGCCAGCAAACGCCAGCGACATGCTGCATCATGACTTTGCTAGCTTGGCTTTCTCACCATGAGGAATGTTGGACCATGAGTTAAAATTTTTATCTAATAAGCTGATTTTCTCATCATAGGAAAAGGAGCAAAGACGGAAGGTAAAACACCTTTACCAGAATCCGTGGAAGAAGAAAACGGCTCCACAGTCTCCTCTGAACTCCATGTGTGCACTGTGGTATGTGCCCTCACTCTACTAATAATAAACAAAAATTTAAAAACTTATTGAATTTGGTGGAGATGGTCATAGAAGTAATTATAATAAAAGTTATGATGTAAAGTGTTTACATTTTACGAATCTTTTCCTCACCCTATATTGTATCTCTGATATAATACATTATCTATGCAACTGTATTTGAAACAATATTATTTTACTTTAAGCAGTTAAGAAAGTAAATATGCAAAAATTAATGCTGTTGAAGACCATACTAGGGGACCAACAGGCAACATTGGAACTCACAGAACACAGCTGGTCTGTTGGCAAATCCACACCTGAGTGAGCCTTGGAGAGGCAAGTCCCAAGGACGATGTGTCCTGACGACCTCATAATGTTACAGAACATAACTCTGACTGTTGCCTTTCTGGTCACCACATCCCTCATAATCTATGGGTTGTGTGAAAACTCACAGAGGGTTTCTAGCCCCTCACCGGGCAGTGTTACTGGTACTTACAACCTGGAGCAGATTAATGATTTAACTACCACCCTTGGAAAGAATTTAGACATGTAGATTTCTAGAAAGGCTAGGTTAAGGTGTTTTTGTTCATGACTTTGAGGTAGAAAATCTTGGGGAACAATTTAAGGGTTATAAAGACAGAATTTTAATAGTTGAACAAAAGACTCATCCAGATCAGGGAACAGAAACAATGGCAGTCTGGCTATTGCCGGCTGATGTTCCTTTCTTGCTAGGTTGGTTGGTGATCAAAGGTGATGGTGAATTCCTTGTACCTAGTTCTGCCCTCAGCTTCCTGATATAAGAAACCGCTGATGGAGCTAGAGACAGAGACCCACACTGGAGCACAGAACCGAGCTCCCAAGGTCCAAATGAGGAGCAGAAGGAAGGAGATCATGAGC
>LOEQ01003938.1:12165-22549 GCA_001685075.1 Bramus lutescens
ACCATGAAGCTGGAATCTCAAAAAGCTGAGGAATTGGGTGGAGGCAGCCACTAAAGTCACAGCTTTAATCCTAGTCATATTGCTTAGCAGATTAAAGACTTATGTGCTCAGAAACTGATAGATATATACAGTAAAGACAGATTCAGATAGAAAAAAACAACAAAAATCCCTTTGAACAATTTATAGTGTATTAAAAATATACATAGACTTGGAAGAGAAAATAAAAATGATAGAGATAGTCCTTCAAAAAAGAAAGAGAAGTCAGATATAGCAGCACATGCCTTTAATCTCAGAGCTTGGGAAGCAGAGGCAGGCAGATCTCTGTGAGTTTGAGGCCAGCCTGGCTACAGAGTGAGATATAGGATAGCCAAAGATACACAGAGAAATCCTGTCTCATAAACCCAAAAGTTAAAAATAAAAATAAAAGAAATAGAAAAAAGACCACGTAAAGATGAAAAATGCACAGAGAATCTGGATACTGTATGTTATTGTGTTGTTTTTGAATTGTTTGACTGCTGAGGATGGAGCAACAGCTGCCAAAAGGTATTTGAGTATAAATGCTGCTGGATTAATCCAACCTATATATTTTGAAAATGCCTTGACTTCAAAATTTAAGTCAAACAATACACTACTTTGGAGAAGAGGTTTTGGTTCTGTTTCCAAAGGAAAATAGGATTTAATCAAAGAAGACCCCTGAAAATTCTCTGGTAGGATCAAATGGCCGAGATGATTCAACATTTTAGAGCACTCTGTTGCAATTTTCTCTGGGTTCTACATCCAGAACAGCCTCATGACTGCTAACTGAGATGATCCAGCCTCACAGAACACTCAAGTCAGGATTTGACCATAATGCTAATTTTTCTTTGGGTCCCCATAAGATTACCAGTGCCCCCAATCAGCAGGAAATAGCCTAGAAAGTGCCTACATTCCCAAAACATGGATTATGGAAGTTTGTCCTTGCTAAGAGTGGTGGTTACAAGTTGTTATGGATAATGGTCAAGAAAAAAGGTAAATAAAGGAGATTAAATTCTTGTTTTGAAAAGAAAAAAGGGGAAATTCTATGGGACAATGCTCTCGTTCACTGTAAAGATTTGTCATTCGTATCAGTTTAATAAAATGTTGATTGGCCAGTAGTCAGGCAGGAAGTATAGGTAGGGCAGAATCCCCAGACTAAGAGAATTCTGGGAAGAAGAAAGACAGAGAGTCCATCACCAGCCAGATGCAGAGGAAGCAAGACAAGAAAGACTTACTGAAAAAATGTACCAAGTCATGTGGCTGAACACAGATAAGAATTGTGAGTTAATTTAAGATGTAAGTGCTAATTAATAATAAGATTGTGCTAATAGGTCAAACAGTTTATAATTAATTTAAGCTTCTGTGTATTACTTTAGGACTGCATGGCTATGGGACCAGGCAGGTCAGAAACTTCAGTCTACATCTGAGAACAACTGATCACCTTGTGTCCAGTCCTAACGAATAACATCTGCAACACAACACTCACATCTGAAAACAACTGATCACTTTCTACCAAATCTCAAAGGATAACATCCACAACAGAACCCTCCCACTTGAAAAGAACTGATCACGTGGTACCTAGTCCCAATGGATAACATTTACAACACAATTCTTCCACCTGAGAACAACTGGTCATGTGGTACCCTGTCCCAGATAACATCCACAACACAACTCCTACCCTAAGGCTCAGGACACAGCTCAGAAAGATTATATAAAATAAAAAGACAGAAAGATTGTGAAAACCAAGAACCAAAAAGTTTGCCTAGAGATTTTCTTCTAAGATGACTTCTTAATATTACAGGGAAGCCTCTCATGTTGTGGTGATCCCCAACCATAAAATTATTGACTGTTACTTAATCAATGTAATTTTGCCACTGTTATGAATCATACTATAAATATCTGATATACAAGATAATGTATCAATGGGTGTCACAACCCACAGGTTGAAAACCAGTAACTTAAAAGCACCATGAAAATGTTTACACATTTTATGTAATCATCTTCAAATCAGCAGGACATAAGCTTTGTATTCTAATTTATAATTGTTCATTGTATATATTCATTATATGATTGTATATAGTACTATGCTAGATAAGAATATTTTTAGACAAGTATATATCGTTTACTGAGTGTATTGACTCCTCACCTCATACCTCCTTTCTCACCATTCTCCCCCAGGAGTCTCCTTGGTTCCCCTAAACCAGTGGTTCTCAACCTGCTGTCACGACCCCTTTGGGAAACCTCTATCTTCAAAATATTTACATTTCAATTCATAACAGCAGCAGTTACAGCTATAAAACAACAATGAAATAAGTCTATGGCTGGGGGTCACCACAACATGAGGAACCTGCATTAGGAAATTTGAGAACGGCTGACCTAGAGTCAAAAACTGAACCAGAGACCATGGGGTGCTTCTTACTCATCAGGCTCACACTCATCTGCCTTTCCTGGACCTTCCGGGAACAGCTGCCCAGGGGTAGCACCACCCAGAGTGTGCTGGACCCTCTGAAATCAATCATTAATCAAGAAAACACTTCCACAGACTTGCCTGCAGACCAATCTAATGGAGGAATTTTCTCGGTTGGTCTTTTCTTTCCCTTGGTGACTCTACCTTATGTCAAGTTGGCACAAATTTAAAAAAGTCAAACAAAAAACCACAACCAGCACACCCCTCCTAAACTTAATGGAATTGACTCGCATGGTTGTTACTCTCTTATTATAGTTAAAATACATACTAATGCTTGTTTACCACAGGCTTTATCAGTGGTTCTCAACCTTCCTAATGCTGTGACCTTTCAATACAGTTCCTCATGTTGGAGTGACCCCCCCCACCATAAAATTTCCATTGCTGCTCCACTATTGCAATTTTGCTACTGTTATAAATCATAATGTATTTATTTTTGGAGATAGAGGTTTCTCTAAAAGGGTCACAACCCACAAGTTAAGAACCATAGGCTAGACACTGCACCAAATCCTGTTTGGGTGCAATTCACACATAAGAGACAAGCACCTGAAGTAACTATCCTCACTACATTTTAATGCCAAGAGACAGAGGTTTATAGATGTTAGGGGAATTGATAATGATACAGAGATGGAACACCAGGCGAACTATTCATCACTCTAGAATGCAGCTAGTTATGGCCTGTTCTGTCCCACGGCCTAACTTGGAACAGAGCTGCAGACAGCCAGTGTAGGTGAGAGTTTGTCAGTAGTCTTCTTTGAACCCCATGCTTTCCTACCTTTCAGCATTGATTAGGTCACGTTGAACAATGTACTTATGCACAAGGCTGGATGAGATTTAATATTGCTTTGTGTTGGTTAGTGGGCAGGTGTTTGTTTAAAGGAAGTGGAAACAGGTGTGCGAGCCTTGATTCAATTACACGAAGAAGGGAGACACACTGATCCATGGCCATTTTCAAGGAGAGATGCTGAATGGGCTAATTAATCATTTGTCTGTCAGAACTAAATAGAACATAATAGAAAATGATGTTCCAGTTGCCATAGATATGGAACATGGAGTTCGTGCCTGGCTCTTCTGGAAAGCAGATGCAACTGTTTATCATGACATCAATTAAGATTACCATGACTGAGATGGCTTGAAGGAAAGGTGTTTTTTAAACTCTTGCCAACACTGTGGGACCTCATCCAACAGGAATCGCCTCTCACAGGAACCTTTACTTTCAAAGAGATTAATTAAGTCTTTTTAGATTAAGAGAGTATCCCTGAGACAGGGCTAGAAGGGACACTTTGTATTCTGCATCTTGAAACACTTAATCTGCTTCACCTGTCCAGACAGTCATGTTCATAATGGGCTATCATAGAATATTTAATTCATTCCTTCATTTATCTACTGGCTACTCAATAGCCGTAATGGCCTTTTAAAAACATAAGTCAAGTACATTGATCAGCTTAAGTGTCCTCAATGTCTAGTCAATAGATTTATATTTTCATAAAAATGAATAGCAAATCATAATAGAGTGGGACATATATTGACAGTTTGTATGGGCTATTCAAAATGAATTAAAATAATTTTATTACTAGTAGATTATAAGAAATATATTTCTAGTCATCACAGTATATTCAGAAGAAATATTTGATAAAACTTACAGTTTCATGATAAAAATCCTCCATAAATAGAAATTGAGGGGAACTTCACAAAAAATGGTAATGGTGAAGGACATTGATAAAATGCAACAATTATCATCACCAATTGTGAAAAGACTATTAGCTGCTTACCAAGATCAGAAGTGATGCATGAATGTCCACTCTCACCAAGCATATGCAGAATTTTATAGATGATTTAAATAGGGTAGATGAGACTATTGTCCAACTAGAAAATTCTAAAGGATCTGCAGAAGAGCTAATAAGCTGTGAGTTTAGCAAGACTGCATAGACTGGTTCAGTGTACCAAATTTACATTTTGTAAATTGCAGTGAATAATTAGAAAAAGAAAGTCATAACTAAAGTACAGCAAATAAATGAAACATTTTTAAATTTGAGAAAACATACAAATGTTTTTTTTAACTTAGAGCTACAAATTACAGGTTTTTATAAAGGGAATAAGTTATATTCTGAGTCAAATCAGAGTACCATGGCCAGGGAACAAAGATTCAGGTAGCCCTGGATGGATGCAGCTATTTGCTTTTGATACAGGCATGAAACAAAAAAAAGTTTTAATTCAATGAATTTAACAGATGTATTTAGGGTATCAGGTGCGTTACAGCAAGCAGAAAGATCTTTGCTACAGGCTTCAGATGCTTTCTGGTGCTTTTCAGGGTGGGTTTTTGTTGATTAGCTTTGTTATGGCACAGTTTCATCAATGTAGACAATGTATTCTCTCTCCTCTCCCTCTTCCTTACCTTCCTCACATCCCACATCTGTAGCAATACTTACCCTCATCACCACATATTCTGGCCCAGATTAATGACGTTTGGTTTTGTTTTGTTACTTTTAAACGGAGCCATATTTGACCATCAGACTTTAATTATCTATTGAAGAAAAACTACAAAACATTGATTGATTAAACCATAAAAGTGAAGTGAGTAGATACATAACGTGCTTATTGATTGGAAGAGTCAATGGTATGCTGGCAAAATTTGATCTAGGAATTCAATTACAGTCAACTCAGCAGAATTTTTAAAGAAATTGATGATAATATTCTAAAACTTACTTGGAGAAATAAAAGAACTAGAATAAGCAAGATATTTGGGAGAAAAAATGATAAAGTTGAAGACTCAGTCTTGAATCAAGGCCTGTTATTAAGGTAAAATTGAAAAGCTGCAGCAATAGTAAAAAATGCAAACAAATAGAATATTGGGATAGGAAAAATTTGGAGAAGAGACTCAAACATTCAGTTAATCTTTATCATTTGTAGTTTCTCTATTTGAAATCTGATTTCTTGGGTCCTGTTTTTTTAGAATCTGTCCCTGTCTAGCCATTAATCAAAAAAACGTATTACTGAACATCCAGAGTGATGGATTGAAACAGGAGAGAATATATTGGCTTGAGTTAGAATCCAGGACATTTTGCACCATGGAGGGCAGAAATGGTAGTAAAAGAGAGTACACACAGAAAACAGCGGATAGACACTGATATTGCACAAGTCAAACAATAGGTTATAGGACACCAGGTATAGAGTGCTGGAGTCTGAATAAGACTGTACTCATTGAAATTGCAGCAAAGAACGAAAAGAAGATGGAAAAAGTATGTGGTGACTCCAAGCATAAGGGAAATGGGTTCAGGAACAGGAATCTAATATGGAAAGATGGTTTGTTCAGCAAATGGCTATTGCATCCATATTTTATGCTAGTCAAGATTGTAGTGTATCAAACACACACACAAGAAAAAGTGGACAAGGTCTTGTTTTTGCATAGTTTATTCAGACAGGTGTCTGTCTGCCAACTGCTGTGGAAACAAGACATGTAGAAAATGAGGTAACGCCATGGTCATATAGAAATGAGCTACTTTAAGATGTAAGAGCTAGATAGAAATATGCCTGAGCCATTGGTCATACAGAGTTCTAATTACTGTAGTTTCAGTGTGATTATCTGAGTCTGGGTAGATGGGACATGAATGTGCAGGCTTTGTTTACATAATGACATCCAAACGTTTGTCAAGAATATCCACATAAAGCCTACGAAAGCTTTAAAAAAAAAAAGCTTCTAGACCCACAGAAACAGGAGTCATTTGGAGCTTCCTGGTGGCCACATCTTTTCAGATAGGCTCTGTTTGCTGACAGCAAGCAGAGGTGCAGCTCCTTTAAGAGAAGGCTTCCTGACTCAGTATTAGCAGCAAAAACTATACAATTCCTTTGAGAGACAGCTTCCTGGTTCATGCTGGTGGCACGAATGGCTCTGGATCTTTCAGGAGGTCTACTATGGAGCACTTGAATGGGGTTTGTGGGCACTGTACTGCAAGTTACTTGGCGGCAGCATAGGCCAACTGCTTCTCAGAGTTGGCATGGTAAGCATAGCTTCCAGAGCTGGCGGTAAAGGGACCTCTGCCATGTTGGAAAGCTGAGCAGGGTAGAATCAACAGCCAAAGCAATCACTATGGTCCTATCCATGCTTGCTTAACAGTTCACAACAGTGATCAAAAGAGGGTTACAGATACACAATAAAGACAGACTCAGACAGAAATAAACCTCTAGATAGGTCATAATGTGTTTAAAAAGTATATATAGGCTTAAGAAAAAAATGGGTATAGGCAGTTATAGAAAGAGTTCTAAAAATAAAAGTATTTAGAGTAAAAGTAATATAAGAGAGTACAGACATTCATAGATTAAAGGAGTAAAGATAATAAATATTAAAAAGTACTAGCGCAAAAAATAAGCCACATAAAGATGAAATATACACAGAGTCTGGATTGTGTGTATTACTATGTTTTCTTCGAATTTTTTGGCTGTTAATGAGTTAATTGCTGAAAAATATTTGATTCTTGGGGATGTTAAGCTAAACTAGCATATATTTTAAAGGTAACTTGGTCTCAAAGTTTGAGTCTCAGGATATGTTACTTTGGAAAAGAGATTCTACTTTTGTAACCAGAGAGGATGAGAACCTTGAGGTTCCTTTCAGGCTAATGTGGTTTGATGGAACAAAACCCATGAAAGGTCTCCATGAACCCTAAAATTGGTTTGCCCAACAAATATCATGAAGCAGTTTGAAGAGAACTACATTGAAATTCTCAAAATGATTGTTTATAAATGTTTGTTTTCATTTAAAAGTTGATTATAAGTGGTTAATGGTCACAGCCAATTTCTTAAAAAGGGGGATATGATATACAGTAGAATACTTTGTATTGGTTTGGATCTTGGTCTATTGATACAAACTTAAGGTCAATTTTGTTACACTGTGTATATGTATTTCTGATCTTGTTTAAGGTATTATGTTTATGCAACTCATTTTAAAATGTAATGTATAGTTAAGAAATACACATTAATAGATAGTCATCTGTAATTATCAAACTTTTAATTATATTAGGTTTTCTAGATATACAGAGATATATTTCAGATAGATAATCGTCATCACTTCAAAGACCTACAGAATATTGCATTTAAAACATTTTAAGAACTTAGACTTTTCTCAACAATGAGTCATGGCTCCTCTGGCAACATCAATTACTTCAGAGAGGTTGATGGGGATTGAGGAAACTCATTATAAAATTTTCCTTCAATGTGACAAGTCTAGTCTTTTGGGAAAGAAACTGCTCTTGCCTGGACTCTTTGATGGTATGATGTATAAAATGGATATGCACGATCCATAGAAAATAACTGATGAATTTTCCTAAAGAAGGTGAGACAGCCCTTCAGGGTTCCTGCTTCATGAAAGAGTCTGCCAGACATTCTGCAGAACAGAGAAGAAAGTGGCTGACAAACTGACAAACAAAACAGTATTTCAAATTTCTTGCTTCTTAGAAAAATCTGTCAGATATTATGGGCCTGTAAGCTGAAGAAGGATGTCCCAATGTTACAGAAGAACTTGGGATAACTGTCCAGGCAGTGAGATGTTTTTGTCAATTCTAATTTTTGAAGTTGCCTACAATGTACTTCCTGTTTACTTAGGTAATATTATATCTTTCTGTGGTCTTTGATGGAGTTGAAGACAGACAGTTATAGTTTTACTTAGTAATGATAAAAGATAAATTACATATGAAACTTTAGACTCACAAAGAAATATTGTAACTGTAATTCTTGTGTAATACCTGTTTTGGTTATATGTAATTTTACTTTGTTAAAGTTAAAACCTTCCATTTTATTTAGACAGAAAAGGGGAGATGATGTGGGATTCCCCTCTATATGCTATGAATATATTTTATCATCATTAGTTAATAAAGAAGCTGCTTTGGCCTATGGCAGGGCATAATATAGCAAGGCAGATACTCCAAGCAGAGATAGAGGAGAAAAAAATGTGGAGTCAGGCAAATGCCAGCCAACTGCCAAGGAAACAAGACATGTAGAAAATGAGATAATGCCACAACCACATGGCAATACATAGACTAATAGAAATGGGTAAATTTAAGATATAAGAGCTAGCTAGAAATATGCCTGAGCAATCAGCTAAACAGTATTGTAATTAATATGGTTTCACTGTGATTATTCAGGTCTGGGCAGTCAGTAAATATGCAAAAGCAATAAAAATTTAAATATTAGCAAGTACAATTATCTAATATGATTAATAAATTAGACAACATGATAATTGATGCGGTGATCATACTGCACTATTCCATTAGTCATTGGTAAGTTCCATCAGTGACATACCAACTAAAATAGAGAAACTAAGCCAATCACATGTCAACAAGTGTTGAGGATGCAGAAAAATCACAACTCTTTATAATTTTTGTGGTTATAGGAATGGGCATAGCCAATTTAGAAAATAATATATTAGTTTCTCAATGTGCTAAATGCAGAATTATCACCTAGCCTATCTATTGTACTCCTGTCTACCCACAAAAAAATCATGACTGTATGTAGATTTCTACATAAATGTTCACAGGAGCATTGCTCATGAGAATCAGAAATAGCATAGATCTATATTAGCTGATGAGTAGCCGAGCATAGGAGTATATAAAGTTAAATTCAATGAAGCATTTTTCAGAAGTTAAAAAAGTGAATACTAACTACAACATGATAAACCTCAAATAAAAACCAGAAAACAAAACACAACATTGCACCAACAAGTGAAAGAAGCCAGTCACAAAAGATCATGTATTTCATGACCTTGTTCACAAAATGCATTCAGAATCAGAAAATGCTCCAACAGGTTTCTAAGGCTGGGAGTCAAAGTGAAAAATACAGGGAGCTTGGTATGGATTTAAGCCTTTATAAAGGTTGAGGCATAATTTTATAAATATACTAAAGCTCCTAAATTGTTTGCTTGTATTCAAATTATGTCCCAACAACATATAAGAAAAGAAAAAAAGGAAGGAAGGAATCAAGGAAGGAAGGAATCAAGGAAGGAAGGAAGGAATCAAGGAAGGAAGGAAGGAATCAAGGAAGGAAGGAATCAAGGAAGGAAGGAATCAAGGAAGGAAGGAAGAAATGTGACCTCTAAGGGCAGAAGGCTTCCAGAGGGTAGAACAGAGATGCCCCTGGACTAGGGAAGACACACTGGCCTCTATGAAGTGCAGAAGTCAGCCAAACTGAAGCTGGTTAAGGAAAGAGCAATAAGTAGGAGGTACTAAAGCAAGCACGGTTTGTGAACTAGTTATCCTCCAGCCATTCTGTCATATTAACGAGACAAAGAACATAGTGGAAGGGAAAAGGGCTAGTTTGGCTTATGGTTACATAGGGTGAAGTTTCTGGTTAGTTGACCCTATAGCTTTTGGTCTCTGGTGGCCCAATATTATCATGGTAAAAAGTGTAGGGCAGAGAAAAATTGTTCAATTAACAGTCACTGGTATGCTGAAAGAGAAAGCAAGGGTCCATAGTCCTAACAACCCCTTTAAGGACAAGCAACAAGATGGTCAAATTTTCTCCTGCTAGGTACTTTCCTTGAAAAGTTTTATTATCTCCCCAAATGCTACAGGCTAATGATCAAGCCTTTATCACATAGACTTTAGGGACATCCAAAACTATAGTAGTCTATCAAGCCAAATGAAGTTTGGATTTTATTTTGAATGCAACAAGAAGCCATTGTAGGATCTGAATCAATATGCTCCACATGTATGATGAATTTTTAGAGGTTAGTCTGACAACTTTGTGGGCATTTGATTCCAGGCACAGGACAGGAAGCAAGGAGCAGTAAGACAGGAACTTCTGTAATAGTTGGTACAACACTCAATTTTATGTCACTTTCTCATTTTCCTTTCCCTTCCCTGATGTAGGAGGGTCATCTGTCTATGTGTTACTTTCATTGGTTAATAAAGAAACTGC
>LOEQ01003938.1:34058-56868 GCA_001685075.1 Bramus lutescens
AAAAAAAAACCAAGCAAGCTTCCAGTATCTTACTGCTTCCTTTCGCTTGCTGGGACAAAGCAGCGTGTTTAGGCTAAGCAGGGGCTCCGTGGGCCAGACAAAGTCACGATTGTCATACCAGTTTTCTGGTGCGGGGGGTGCGAGGTTCCTGAGTTCTGTGACAGTCTGCATCCTCCCCAAAGGGACCTTCTGTGAAGTTTGGAGCTGAGCGTGCTGTGGCCTTGCCCATCCAGGCAAAGGGTGCTTGTCTCGGTTCCTCCTCTCATCCTACTTTACGGCACAGTCAGTCCTTGAGGAAGACTGCATGCGGGCTTGGGTCTTCCAAATGAAGACATTCCCTTTGCATATGTGATCTGGGGCCGGAGTTCAGACCTCAGTAAAAAGAGGTTGACAAGGATAAAAACTGTCCAAAGTCAGAGGGAACTCTAACTAGATTTACACTGGACTGTGGCTATAATGTTTCCGAAGCTTTTAATACATCAAGTCAAGCTAAACCTAATTGTTTGGGGATGTCCTCTGGAATATTATATGGCTAAAATAATATAAGTGAGTACCCACCCACTTCTGAGACTTGCTTGTGTTGATCCTGAGGCCTGGAAAGAAAGGGGTGTTCTGCCTTTGGTTTGTGACTTTGGATGTGCATTAGCAGCTTTAGAAAGGCCGGAACTAGGATGAGATTGGTATGACAATTTTGGGTAATTTACATATAGGTATTATAATCCCAGGGACTAAGTGAGCAAAGAAGGCATCTACTCACAGAAGGGTCAGTGTGTGCCAGGCTTCAGGCTGGGCGCTAGCCCTCTCGGAGTCCTAGAAAACAGCATTTGGCACGCCCAGTTTCATGTGTAAAATCTACCACTACTTAGACTTTCGACTAGGAACAAGTGCACAGGTGTGAGGGCTAACCTAGCATAATAATACCTCACAGCCCAGCTAGAGTGGAGACAATAACAAAGACTTGGTTTCTGCTTAGAGCTGCCTGCCTCACAGTGTGTCACCTCTGGACATTTTCTGCCTGTGGGTTATAATAGACATCCTTACACTCTTAAGAAAACGAATGAAATACCCAGGCCAGCTTGTAACTTCAAGCTGAGCTGCAGAGGCAGCACGACCGTCCCCTTGAAAGTAGCCTGGGGGAGTGGAGACTGGCCACAGTGAAGTGTGCATCTGAGTTTTCAGAGCTATCCTGGCGCACGCTGGTCTTCTGGACCTCCTGCAACATAACGAGATGCGCTCCCCAGTGCCTAGCTCCTCAGCCCTCTGATTCGAGTCTCGAAGATTGAGAGAGTGCTGTCATCAGCACCGCTGTGTAGTGTGAGGACTGTTTATGGGTCTTCCCTCCCAATGGGATTCGCATTTGCAGGTATCCCAGTAAAAAGAAACACTAGGGTCCTTAGGAAAAGAGTAAGAATGTTGAAAGATTTTAGGGCATGGAATCCTGGAAATCTCTCCAAGAAACAGAAGTTACGTCTTTTGGTCTAGCACACACTTCCCATGGGCCACCCACGTTCTTTCCAAAAACCAACAAGAACACACGTCAGTCTTTTATTCTCTGAGACATCTGAAAATTGAAAATCAGGAAGGACAAAGGATGGTGCTGCTGTTACATAGTTCCCCACAGATTCATTTAGCCGCAGAACTTGACCTGAACAGATATGCATCTTCATGGACTCTGTCCTTGCACCCTTTAATGCGGATCCTTGCATTTGGCTGTAGAAAGAATGCATGAGATTGCTGGGACTCCTCAAGGCCCTTCTGGGAACCTGATGTAATGAAAATGCCCTAGTTTCCACAGAACATTTGGCTTCAGGTGAGGGTGGGTAGGCCTATCCTGCCACTCAGCACTGAGTGAACCTGAGAATTCAGAGGCCCTGCTGAGGCAGTATGAGACAAGAAATGGCACAGGAGTCACAAATCACTTGACTGAAAACAAGACACCCTAGTGTAACGTCTCTTTGAAAAAGCGCCTCTGAAGGCCTTAGTATTGGGGTTGGAGTCTAAGGACCCAGAGGACCAATTATTTAGATTTGAAGAAAAATAACTGGTTCCCCCAGAAACTCCCAAAATTACAGAGAGCAGGCAAGGGAGCCAATGACACCTTCCTTGTGCATCATGACAAGTGCAGAGTCCTCCATGACAACTTGTTTGGGACACGGGTGGAGCTGAAAGGGGAATGCTTGGGCAGTGTGAGGAGCAGACATGAGACACACCTGCATCTTATCACATCAGGGAGCTTCCTTTCCTCTGAGAATGGGAGTGGAGAGCAGGGAGGGAGCTGGGTTTATCTCATCCAACACTCAGCAGGCAGCGATAAGTGACCTCCAACAATGAGACAACCCTGAACCAGATATTCCCCCATCTTTCTTAGAAATTCTTCAGTTCCTTTGAATTTCCTAACAGGACAGTCTTAATGACATCATCCAGGATTTAAAGTATAGTATATTCCTCTGGGCAAGACATATCTCTGCCAACTTTCTCTGATATTGTTGTAACATCAAATCCCAGATCTGAAAATGGTCTCCCAGCCCCTCCTATCTAGCAAACAGTAGTCCACCACAGCTGGATTTCAGTCGCCAGTTTAAAATAGAATTGCTTCCTCTCTAGACAAAGCAACCTGAGTTGTCTTTGAGAGGAGCCCTTGTCAGATTTGTGAGGAGCTATTGGCTGCCCCAGCTTGTCTAGGGTTCTCTGCCACCCTGGATCACTAGCCGTGGGTAGACCCTTCCTTTCGTGGTCCACTCTTGATGAGAGGACTTATCTCAGATGGCGGTGGGTTCTCCCCAGCTCAACACCTACATGAAAGTGAAAGTTTCTATTGTTTCTTCAGTTTTTTTTTCAGTTATGCAGCTGGTTCCCATCAACTGCCACAGACAATGGTACATAAGAGTTGCTATGTATAGAAAATACTCTCTATGTGTTGAAGAGTCACTATCTATAGAAAATACCCTATGTGTTCAAGACTAGACAATCCAGCCCACCTTCACAGGAACCCTGTAGGGAGGGTATTATTACTTCAAGTCAGCAGGATTTAAAAGCATAGGTTCAAAGTAAATCACCAACTGCTCGACTCACAGGAAATGAATTCCCAGTACAAGGAGCAATTTGTTTCAGTTGGAGATGAGACCTAGAGTATCGTGGACATATCTGACAAGTGTATATGGTAAGGGCCTGAGTCTCAGCAATGATTCTGCTTGTGAGCGCATGAGTAATGGTCGGTCAGTCTAAACTCTCTCAGCTTAAGTTTGTTCTGAGGATGGATCCGCTTAGCAGATCACCTTGGGGTGATTATCAGCACACCTGTAACAGTGCAGAAGGGAGGAGGATTCATTAAACAGAACCTCGTCGTCGAGTCTGTCACATTTCCTGGAGCCCTCAGCATAGAGCCCACTCTTCCTGGGTAACAATTCCCTTCTAAAAATACCAGCGCAAGGGGACAGCCTAGGGAAAGTTACAACACACTTCCTTATGGATCCGGGGAGTTGGCAGTCTCCGCCCAGACACTAAGAACAATGGTCTGAATTGATTTCTGCTGAAGTCACTCACACAGTCTGCAAGGAGTGACACTAAAAGCCAGGCTCAAGTGATCAGCTAATGGCCCATCTGCTCAGCAGTGACCTCAGCTCGTGGGGGAGAATACCTCAGCCTTCCCAGGGAACAGCAGCTTAGTCTTCAAAGGCAAAGGAGTTAGTTCGGCCTGGGCTCCAACTGTCATTGTGAATGATCTGTGGTTCTTCTGCACGTTACAGGCTCTGGACTCTCACGAGAAGAATATCAGCTCGCTCCTTTTAACCGTGTTCATTTCTCCCCCTGACTCTACCCTTGTTATTCCGAATACCAGCAATAAATTATCCGACAGGAACATAAGAAACAGGCCCTAATGAAGATGTTCTTGAAACCTCAGCTAATGCATTTCTCATCCAGACTTGACACGTTATCAATGCAGAATTTCACTCCTCCTGAACGAGGCTGTAACTGATCCCAGGAAAAGTCCACAGATTTGTGTTCCAGGAAAGACAGGAATCTAGGGACAGGAAGAGACTGACTTTAATGTCGGGAATCCCTAGGAATCAAATAGAAATATTCACAGAGAACAAGCTTTCTGTCCCTGAGTACCTGCTGCCCTGGTGGACTGCGTGAGGAAGCAGATGAGTTATTTTATAAGTTACAGTGGTGAGGACCCAGGAGCCTTAGTCGACTCTGGGTTCAGAGGATTTGCCATATTTTTAAGAGGCTAAATTGCCTAAAACTTACTGGGACTAGATTTTGATCTAAGCTTAACTAAGACGTATGATGGCTAAATTAACTGTGAACTGGTGTGCTCCCATTCCTCATTTGTTGTATGGATACAATCATACCCTACAGAACTCAGCACAGAAAATACACATGATGTGTGACTGATGTTTTCTCTAACTCTTAGCCCAGTTCATTTCTAATTTTGACTTGATTGGATTCTGGAACACTTAAGTAGACAGACAAATAATGAACATTTGATTTACAGCAAGTGTTCCAGTAGGGAGAGAGACTTTGTGTGTGTCTGTGTGTGTGTGTGTGTTTCATTTGATTTTGGTTTACATTTCAAATTTAGCAATTAACTATAAGAAGTGAACTTGAAAAATAGGATTGAGCTAGCTCCTACAATAATAATCACTCAGCATTCAATCTATTTATTGAATGAATAAGTGAATGAATGAACAGAAAGCATACTTACATGCTTATTACTGCCTTTAATTTCTCCAGTGCTGGAAAGGACTCTCTCTTTCTCTCCCTCCCCCACCCCACTGAGGATGTCCACTGAGATGGTATCCACTGAGCCAGTTCCACCTCTGGAGCTTTCAGAAGACATACTGGACAAGTTCGATCCTCACTGCAGCCTCTCGGGTAAACACTCCTTTGGCAATGCCTGTCCTATATGCCAGGAAAGGGTTCTTGGCCATCCTGCCTTCAGGCAAGTCAGAGAGAAGGGCCCCCCTGAAACCTGATCGCCTGTGCCTTCTGGTGGCAGCCTACACCAGATGGACAGGCAAATAGCCACGGGTCTGTGGGGTCTGCCGTGTAAATGTTAGCTGAAGTACTGGGGAGACAGAGAGAGGCAGAGAAGCATTGTCCTGTGTTTTGTGACAATCCCAGGCAGAGCGTTTTTGAGGCAATAAATGGAATGTGGCAATATAGCTTGTTTCCAGTATTTTCCAGCACACTTAAACCCTGTGAGCTGCGCCAATAAAATATTTCAAATATCTCTCTTTGCCTATCAAGACAGAATTTTAAATAGCCCTTTCTGCTTTATTGTCAATCTGTTTCCTTTCCAGAACTGACTTTTTGCATAACCTTTGTAATGAAAACATCAGAGACATTTCTGCCTCTACCCATTTCTAAAAATGAGGCACTCAGACTTTTGATGGATGGGCCTTTTGCATATTCATAGCTTTTGTTAATGCCTCATCTGGTTATGACTCGTCTCAGCTCCCCTCTCCTCAATTGCCTTCAAGATATTTTATGTTCAGAATTCCTCCAAAAATAAGGAAAATCACAATTGAAATGAAAGCCAAAATTAAAACAAATGTTTTTGCTTTTCATACTAGGTGCCAAGTGGCACCTTGGGTTTGGATGGCAGCTCACCCCTGGCAAATTCATATGCAAACTATGCCCCCAGAGACCTCACAGTGGGGCAGCACCCATCCTGAGCAACATCATTCAATCAATACCTATAGTGTGTATAACACAAGGAAGGGGGAAAAACACTGTGTGGTAACAACTTTGAAGAATTACAGTGTCAACCAGATAGACTATATAGCTGGGAAATAGCTCCAAGAGCCTAGCTCGATCCTATCAATAACCTGGCCACATCTGCCAACTGGATAGAATAACTGTAGGCTTAGTGTGGGGATTAAATGAGATAATTTGTTTAGAAATGGAATGAATGTTGAACAGTAGGCATGGAGAAGCTGGGAGATCCCACCCACATGCTGCAGTGAAGTCAGTAAAATCTCCCCATACCTCCTTTTCTTATGCATGCAAACGTCACACAGTCAGGGCCCTCACAGAGGGTAGCCTTGATACGTGTTATTAGATTGAGACTGTTGGGTAACATCATCAAAGTCTTCCAGTTAAAGAGAAAGCTTACTATTCAGTGTCACCAAAATGGAACCATGACATCTGATTTTTGTCCTATTTATTTATAGTAATGGTTGTATTCAAGCACAAAGGTGTATGGCTACTAAATAGTTCTAGTATAACTTCCTTAAACATATGGACTATGAAAGACCTTTCCAGTAGACGATAAGCTATTCGAAGGCAGCAACAATCTTACCATTTTTTATCCCTAGAATCTAATAAATGGCCTGACAGATGCTAGGAGGTTAAGAAATGTTGTCTGACTAGAATAATGAGTGACACCGGCTCCATCTGGACTCATAAAGATGAAGTGAAATGTTCACATATTTAATCTTCAACATTTTAAAGAAACTTATCTGAACATTTCCCCCAAGGAAACACAGAACGAAGGGAAGGGAAGTGGGAGCAGGGTATAGCCATACACACCTGTAACCCCAACACTTAGGAGGGCAAAGCAAAAATATCATAAGCTCAAGGCCAGCCTAGACTACACAGAGAATTCTGGGTGGGTTGAGGGGAGTAAAAGAAAGGAGGGCAAACAACGGGGAAAGAGAGGAGAGGAGGTGGGCAGGGACGTGCTGAAAGGTTGTGTTAACTTCACAATGCCCCATATTCTTTTGTATTTCTAGAAATACCCAGACTGTATCAGGCCAGGATTAGGAGCTTTTAGAGAAAATGTGCAGGTTCTTTATTTTGTAGCTTCATTCAATTGTATAGAAGAGCTCTATACAATAAGTTCATCTGAGTTTATTCATTCAAGCACATGTTGAATAGATAAGCATTTAAGGCTGCTGAAATGATCTTAAAAAACACAAAGCCATAGCAAAAATAATAGTGATATCATTCTTTAAAATATTAGCTGAGAAAAAATGCTACTAATATTCAGAAGATGAGAAAGGCTAGTCAGGGCCAGGGTTAATGAAGAAAGACTGACAATGCTGATCTGCTGGAAGCTCCAGCTGAGCAATGGCACAATAGATGGGGTACTGAACAGGTGACATGTGTGCAATACAAAACTCACACATATGGATTTAATATCATCCTCACTTCAGCAGTAGAGATGATATTGACATGCCTAGAAATCAAGTCCCAAGTTCTTAGAATCAACAAATGAGACAAAGGATGTACACTCAGATTAGTACAACTTCCATTTAAAGCTCATGTGTTGGAGAAAGATGCAATGAAGACTAAAACTCCGAAAAGGTTGAGATCTCCATCTCCTTGAAGACTGTCTGGAGCAGGAGATTGCAGG
The DNA here is from genome assembly GCA_001685075.1 of Bramus lutescens. Lineage (NCBI taxonomy): Eukaryota > Metazoa > Chordata > Mammalia > Rodentia > Cricetidae > Bramus > Bramus lutescens. Next base: position 41,422 of record LOEQ01003938.1, read on the forward strand.
AGATAAGTCACTTCAGAGCAGTGGATCAGGGCTTGAACAACAGCAGAGAGATACATAGACGAGCAGAGCAGACAACAATGTTTGGTTTAAGATGAAGCCAAGACAAGACTTCCAAGAGCCTAGTGGTTGATCTGGAGTCATCACCATTGAGAACCTCTGATAATGTAACACAGAAGCTGGGCTGGAAACGATCTAGTAAAGGGGACCGTGAAAGTAAAGCGATCAGACAGGAAACAACATTATAAAGAGGGGGCACAGACAACATTATAAAGACACAGGGCAGACAAAGTCCTGTAGATGATGAAGCCTGAGTGGGGTTTTTCAAGAGCACTAGGCAGTCTGCAGAGGTGAGGCAAATAAGAGGTTCATTCTCCATCCTATTGTAGTGTTCCAGGATTCAGGGAGCCTCTGTTGTCCACGGTTTGTGGGCCTTTAAGGAAAGCGGTTCTTGACCGAAAGTCATTGTGCAGAAACTCAGCTCAAGCCTATTCTGGAAGCCCTGGCCACATTTTTCTGCTTGTCCTTGCCTTGATGACTTTCCTGATTTCTCTTCATTTAAAGTTTTACCAGGGGACTGGAAAGATGGCTCAGTGGTTAAGTGCACAGGTCCCAGCTGCATATAACAGTTTACAACCATCTGTAACTCCAGTTCCGGGGAATCCTGATGCCCCCTTCTGGCCTATGCAGACACTGCATACACGCATACACAGACATACATTCAGACAAAACATCCACAAACACAAAATAAAACTTAGCATTAAACACCCTTTTTTTTTGGATTTTTGAGACAGGGTTTCTCTGTAGTTAGAGCCTGTCCTGGAACTAGCTCTTGTAGACCAGGCTGGCCTCGAACTCACAGAGATCCGCCTGTCTCTGCCTCCCGAGTGCTGGGATTAAAAGTGTGTGTCACCACACTGCCCAGCTTATTTTTTTTATGTTAAACACTTTTTAACCTTACCAAGTTCTAATTTTCTAGTCTATATACAAAAACACGCACGTTTATTCAATTCTTCCATTGACTAGATAAAAATAAAGACTTTACTTTCTCAGGCCAATACCCACTGTCCCTAACACCACATGGGGTTAGGAACCCCCCATTTGTGGCCCAAGACTTACTTGTGTTATTCCTTTTCCTCTTTGAAACCAGATGACCTTTCAGACCAGTTCATTAAGGACTGTGACCTCAAAAAGAAGCAAAGGAAGGGGAAGAATGCACAGGCCTCTCTGAATGTTGAGTCAGAGCAGAAGAAACCCAGAAGGAAAGACACGCCTGCACTACACTTCCCACCTTTTCTACCAGGTAAGGGGCACGATACCACTCTGCATGGCTGCAAGAACCTGCCGACAGGATCCCCATCTCGTTAAACATGTGGGTTAAATCCTAAAATACTATTGACATAGTGGAGTAGCATATGAAGACTACAAAGTAGAACTTTTCTCCCAGTAGCAGTAGAGATTGGTGACAAGGAGGTGTCCTGAGTTTTGGAAATTCAAGGCCACAGGCTTATGAGTTGTGACATCATCAACACACAAAGAATAAGGTCTCCATAAGCTCCCAAAGTTGCAATGAGCACCTATATCCAGCAGACGTGGGTGGAATCAGGATGGAGGATGGATAAGGAGGACCATGTGAGATGGGTCCCTCTCAGTCCCAGGTATCAGCTTATCATGGAGGAGGCTGGAATGAGCACCAGGTCCAGAAAAAGAAAGCGACAATTAACATTTCCACTACACCATTTTAGTGTGCCTTTCACTAGGCTTACTCTCCGGCAGTTTTATGCCTTTTCCTTCCCCATCTCCTTTACTTTGGGCCATTTACTTTGTATCCTTTCTACTCACAACATGTTTTAAGGGACACTAAACAAACAGTACTTACCTGGGTGAGATTTGCAGCCGTAACATTATCATGGAAGTTCTTACGTCAAAAGCACAAAGCTGTGTCTGAGGAGTAATTGTGGAAACGTTCATAGGAGGAGTTAGTGCAGAAACATGATGGAGAATCACCACTACCCAGTGCCTCTCCTGCTTGACAGAGGAGGCCTCTGGGTGAATGCCAGCGAAGGTGGAGGGATGATAAGGGATAGGGATGACTGTGTGTGAACCACAACCTTGCAGGGCACAAATATGACCCCTCCTAGGTGTGAAAGATTGCTTCCACCTCTGCATCAGCTGTGGCAGATCAGAGGCATTTCTCTGCCTTTCTTTCCTGAGTTGGTGACAGTGGCAGCAATATCAAGTTCCTCAGTGAAAATAACACCAGGCCTTAAAAACACACAGTAGTAAAAACCATTCTCACTGACTTTTAGGAAACTTCTTTCTTTGAAAAGCTACATTGTGTTCCTTCTCCAGGTACCAGGCCACTAGGTACTGACGCACACCCCTTCAGCATTAGAAGCTGTCCACTTGACCCTGTTCATCTTTCTGCTCTTCTAATCATGCAGGTGTGATTCCAGAACACTTAATTAAAAGATATGATGTTCCAGAGAGAGTTCCAAAGGGCAAAACAGGCCCAGCTCTTAACAACGCCGACACGGAACAGAAAAGGCCAAGGAGAAAAGACACACCCGCCCTGCACATGCCTCCCTTTGTTGCAGGTAAATAAATAAATAAATAAAAAAGTTGGTACAGAACATTCACAGGAGTGGTGGGAGCAGATTGGAAGAACCTCACCATCTGGAGGTGGAGGGGCATGGCCTGTGTCCTGGCCTGGCAAGCTGCTCTGCACTCAGGTGCCCCCAGGGAAGACTGCACTTACTGCTGCCTTCCGGGTTTTCCTTCATTGGCAGTTCCCCAGGGACAATTTGGGGGTGGAGGAGACTCAGAAATAACTCCTGCTTCAGCTTTCCTGGTCAAATTCCCTGAGCCAGGGGAACAGAAATGTCAGTGGGACCTTGAGAAGAGGTGAAATTCCTGCTTCCCCACCTTACGCGGATCGGGCATGTTATGACTGATGGATGATTTCCTCAACTCTGTGAACAAATTTTCAAGGCAGGAGACAGAGATGGAGGAAGAGAGAGAGAGAAGATGCCCAAGTGTAGACAGATATGTTAATACCTGTTAGATCACACAGGCACACGCACATACACCCACATACACACGTACACACATGCGTGTGCACATACCCACACGTGTGTGCAAACACACACATGCGTGCACACACACATACAAACATACACACACACACATAATGTCCCTGGGAAGTTCACACACATACGTTGGGGAGTGAGTGGGGAATGAAGTTAGCACACTCACGATTAGACTCTGACTCTCTTGTTCACCTTCTTGCTTGCTCGCTCAGCTCACATAGCTTTGGATATTAGCTGTTCTGACCTCTAAGTAGATTCAGCCTCCTTAGATAATTCCCATATACTGATAGTGTGGGAAGTTTAGAATACTCAGCAGTCCAGACTCACACAAGCTTCAATCTTTTCCTGAAAGTTCGTCTGGTAGTACTTAGTTTCTGGGAATCAGCACTGGAGGAAAGCCCATAATCATATGACCAACAGATCGTCTGATACCTGCCGAGGCAAGTGAAGTGAGGAGTCCAGCTAGGAAGGGAATGCACCAGAGAGACGAGGAAGGAAAATTCTATTGAATGCAAAATCTTACATCTTTGTGCAAGCTTGCTGATGCCTTCCTTTCTAATACTGAGTTATAATCCCATGAGAATGGATGCTACCTATATCTATCTGTAGCCCAAAGAAGCAGCCTCCCTACTGAGTCAAAAGTGCTGATCAAGGACTATAGTGGCTACAAGGTGCTGTATATACAAAGGCTCTGTAGACCTTGTGAAATTCTTTGAGTCAGTCTGTTGTAAGCACCTTCAGGAGCAGACTGTCTGGTCCTGGCTTTCCTTGCTGTATTAGCTGATGTTCTTTATTTCTGGAGTCTCTGAGTATGTAAAGAATTGGCAGTAACCGCAATGCTTGTTAAGCTGAAAAGGATGGAGCCTTTGGCAGGTATTCAGAAAGACTCATGCTGGTTCCAATAACGGTACTGAGGGCAACTCACAGGCAAACACACCATAGAGACATCTCTCATTAACCCTTGGCAAGCAGAAACTGGACAAGGAATCATTCTTCCTTCGAAATCCACTGCTAACCATCTCACTCCCTCAGAGAAGTATCTGACAAGTCCAACTGCCTGGATGGATCACCTACTGCTTCCCTGTCAGGCCCAAGCTTTGTTTAAACTTGGCCCACGGTTGCCAGAGATCCATCATGAAAACTGCATGGCAGGAAGCATTGGTTGTGAGTGGTCAGAAACAGGTACCAAGTACTGCTTAAGAGAGGCAGAAGAACTTTAGTCTACATTGGTGGCAGGAAGAGCCAAACAAAATGAAGATAATGAAGCAGGAAATATTGAACACCAGTCAGACAGTTGGAGGTCAGAAATCTACACAGAGCATTTGTACAAAGGAAAGGGTAGAACCTCCTTTGAAGATGGCACAAATCTCTTCTGGGGAAAGATTCCTTGAGTTTGGTTTATAAGAACAGGTGTCTCCTTGTCAGGGCACTTTGAGGTTTGTGGAGAATCTACTTAACGTAGGCCACTAAGTTTGGATGATGTCTAGGTGGGATCCTGCTCAGAAACAGGATGCTGAGCACCCCACAAAGACCCAGGACTAGAGACCTTGGCCCAACACACTTACAAAGAGCCAAGTTCCCTAAACTCTAAATTCTGCTCTGTACAGAAAGAAAGGAAATGAAGTTTGCTAGATCTCACTATGTCTGAGTCTGGTACTAGGTGGCGGCTGTGGAGGATTGCTGGGAAGTTGGATGTTGCTCAAGGATTCCTGCAGTGCACACTGATTTTCAGTGGAGGTTCATAGGGTATTCTTAGAACATTAAAGTATGTGAGTCTGTGCTTGGGGGATGGGCCAGTGGGTGAAGTGTAGAACCTGAGTTTAGATCTCCAGATCCTAGCTTTCCATCTGGGTGGGGTCATGGGGGCCTGCCTGGATGCCCACAGCACAGGAAGGAGAGATGAGGAGCATCAAAGGCAAGCTGGCTAGCTAAACTGGCTGAATTGTTGTGTTTCAGGTTCAGTATATAAAGTGGGGAGTGATTATAAAAGATGCTTGATATATAGTTCTTGCCTCTATGCACATTTGTAATTGCAAAGCGTGTATGTATACACACACATGAAAAATTACAAGGAAAAGGGGGATCCAAGGCCCAAGTCTCTCTTGCCACAGTGAGCCCTAGAGGAAAAGCAAAGTATTTTTCCCAACTGGATAAACTGAGACTCAGGTGGGTTGAGTGAGCTTCTCAGTGGTGCCTGATGACCAAGGAAAGAGCTCTGGCTTTTGCGTCTCCCTCCCTTGAGGACACAGCTCTGACTTCTTAGGAGAATGGACAGGAGGAAGATGCACCTCACAGTATTTCCCAAACTGGGCTGTCCTCAAACCCTCAAAGTAGCAAGGACCAAAGGAGCAGAGGTAACACGTGTCCATTCCTGTGTGGATTCTCTGAACAGGACACCCCAAGAGCCAAGACTCTGTTGAGCTCCTGTACTAGGCATCCTTCTGGCACTATGATAAAATCCCAAGAAAGCCAACTTAAAGAGAGGAAGGTTTTATTTGACTCAGATTTTCAGAGCTTTAGTCCACAGTTGCTTGGCTTTGTTGCCTTTGAACCTGCGTCAGGAAAGAACGTCAGAAAGTGAGGTGCATGGTAGAGCAAAGCCCTTCACCTTGTAACGGCTTGGAAAGAAAAAGAGAAGGACAGGGATGGAGATGAGGTGCCAATGCCCTTTGAGGGTGTGTTCGCAGCGATCTCACTTCCTCCTAATAGGCCTGCATCCTAACGACTCCACCACCTCCCGACCTCCCCTGCAACTGGGAGCCCTGTTAAGAGCCCAAACGTAATTACATCCCATATCTTTCCCTTATAAAATATTCCAACCAATGTGCTATGTGTTGATATAAAATGTCAGCTCGTTTAACACATGTGATTATGTCCTGTGTCTCTGTGGGCAGGTTGGTCCACTTCAGGAAAGGCCAGCCTTTACCATTTAGCATGCTGTTGCTATTCTTGCTGACCCAGGGCCTCCTCCCCACCCTCTGTCCCAGGTCTTCTAGACCTACATTTCAAGGGTATCCAGTGTAAGTAGAAAGCTGCTGAACATAGGAATTTAAATTTTTTTGCCAATTTTAAATTACCCAAAGTCTATCAGTATAGCTAATTCCACAAGCTCCTGCCATACTAGCTTTAATTATAAATAAAAAATTTTACTGTATGTCACCGTTATAACAGAAAATATCTCCAAGTGTGCTTTTTAAGTGATTTATGCAAACGCTTTAGCTTTAACCAGACTTAAAATTGTTTTTCTCCTCCCATAAATACTAGCTAACTGGTTAAAAATATAAACAAAAAAATTAAATCAAATGAATAGTCATTAAGACCCATACACAATTCTCATCAATTAGTTGATGTTGAATGGAAGCCAATGCTGTGGAAAGGCCCTGTGCAGAGCCCAGCTCCACTCCCCAAGCTCACATCACTGGGAAGTACTGTGTGGACTGGAAGGTCTCTAATGAGAAGGGTGAAAGCAGGCTGTGCAGGGCTGTGGTTGGGAAACGTGGCTGGGGACTAGAGGAAAATGACAGAGATTACCAAACTACTGGTCTTGACCCAGGTTCATTTGACATCTCTTAAAATGGCCCTACTGCCACCGAATGGGGAGAACCACCCAAGTCTTCTTTGTTGGCCTCTTCTGAAATCATCAGCCATAAAAAAAATTATACTCCAAAAAGAAAACGAGAAAGAAAGATAAGAAAAAAGAAATGAAATCTTCTGAATTTCACAGACTAGGAAATCTTTGGAAGAACAACTTCATATTTTGTTTAAGTAAGGCTTCATCTAATATTTTAATTTTATTTCCAATAAAGGATTGCTGAAGTTATGGCCATACCATGTGTGGAAATACACTGTGCTCTAGTATCTTCCCTTTGCTCTTATGACATGGACTCTGTCATCCAAGGGCTGATGCTGGAAGCAGGCATTTAGAGATCAACCCTTTCTCTGATGCTTTTAGGTTTGACTTCGTACAGCTTACTACTCCTTTCAAAAGAGAAACTAGCAAATGATGGGAAAATAAAATGGAAAATAGAAAAGGTCACTTAACTGATTATATATGTAGCTTTAATTTTTTTGTAATATGTATTTATGTGTTGGGGTGGCAGACAGCACAAGTTCTCCACTGGACCCATGGAGGTCAGAGGGCAACTCAGAGGAATTAGTTCTCTCCTACTGCATGGGTCTTGGTGGTCAGACTCAGACTTTCAGGGTTGATGGCAAGCAGCTTTATTCCCTGAGCCATCTCACTGACCCACAGAGGGGCTTTGTGCTAGGTATGTTACAAACATCTTATTAATTGATATGATGCTTCTTTAGAATGAGTATGAGAACAGAAGATTTAGACAACACTCCTTTGCCTGGTTTAGATACAAAGAGTGGCTGAACTAAAGCCTCTGACAGCAAGTCATAAATCCCTGTGTCTTCTATCCCCATGTACTGTAAAATGGTGGCTTAGGCTCCGTTTCTCCTTATATCCAGAGTAGTGTCTTCTTGAGCACCTCTACGATGGTCAAATAAGGCCGCTTGGTTCCCTCCCCCATACAGAAGCATTTCTGGGTCACTTTGCCTTTGAGAGCGGTCTTGGAGCTCCAGGGCCATCTGAGATAACAATTGGACATTCTGAATTGCAGCTCTACATTTTGTTTTGCAGGTTTGACTCTGCTTGGAGATGAGAGCCCCAGAGTGATCATGGAAGATGACGAAAAGGACAGTGACAAGCTAGCTATTTAAAGACATCTCCCCTGAGATTATGTGGAAATAGGTTAGAACCATTCCCTATGTGACCTAGAGGGAAAAAATAGATTTTGTCTCTGCTCTCATTTTGTCCTAGTCTGACTCTGAGATCTAGATGCCTCTTCCCCAGGAGACCTACTGGTCAGATTGCCAGTCACCTGCTCTTTATTCCTCCTGAGCTGCTTTCCAGCCCCACTTCTTGAACTTCTACTATTTCCATTCAGTAAGAAGTATACTTTTCCAAACTAAGAGAGCTTAGTGTCTGCAGGCGAAGAGCAATGATGAAAAGGGACCCTTCCCTCCTGGTTAAGAAGATGGGCAGAGTCCAGCTGTGCATCAGCCACACCCATGTGGGAGTCCAGCAAGGCCACTGTAGCCAATTGGATTGGTGAGAACATTTGGTCTCTAGGTCACGGAATGTACTGATGAAATGGTTTTTCGTTCTTTCCTACATTGTGAGCCCAACTCCGGTCCCATTCTGAAGACCCTATAGACGCCATAAAGGTTCAAGGGGGAGCAGTCAGTCCACCATGAAAAAGCTGCAGATGCCGGAGGCAGAGAGTGCTGATCTATGTAGAAGTTCTTATATTTAATTTTATTGTTAAAAATGAGAGCTCTTAAGTATGTTCATTGTTTTGAAATTGTGAATTGTGCCAGTAATAATGGCTGGTAAAATAAATATCAGTGATTGTAAAGAATTTATTTTAAAAAATTTAAGGCCAGTTGAATTTTGTTCTGATATTTTCAGCATCTCACTTATTGAGGCTCCAATACATTTTCTTGTATAGGAGGCGGTGTTGTCTAGTGAACACAGGTGTACATTGAGCTCCCCTGTAGCAGGCAATCTCTGCATACCTGTGGGGAGCTTTGCATACAGACTTCATTCACCAGACAGCCAACAAGAGAAGGTGAAGAGTATGAGATGGAAGAAAAGCAGATGATCCAGTGCTCAGAACCAAGGGGGAGCATGGGATGGTTCTGTATATACTTGAGTTCTAGCTGTTATTCTTTCTGTCTTTCTGTCCCCCTTACAAAGATGTAAAAGATGCAGGACATTTCAGAAATAAAGATGCTTCTGCACACATCTCTGTGTCCTGGAACATCTTTCCTAATACTCTGCTTGTTTAGAATTATAAATAACCACAGTTGAGGAATGAACAGTCACAAACCTTGCATGGTTTGGATTTGGTTAGTTTGTGCTTTTGTTTGGCCCATAACTATTTTTTGAACTCCTTGAATTAGCTGTTAATATTTAAGAATCAAATCCAGAAAATCTATATGGAACTCTAGATTTTATTTTCTCTTGAGAAAATGTTTGGAGAGTTGACAGACTAGGCAGGCTGGGCTCTAACTAAAATATGCCAACCCTATGACCACTGAGTACTGTACACAATGCTAGAAGGCATGCATACACCCCTTTCAGAGGTCTGTCCCACCCTAGCTACTGACCCATTGGCTTCATGATAAGTGAAGTCTAAACCTTCATGACTTTAACCTTTTTCTGGGAGTTCAGAGCCCTAGATAAGTTAGCAATGGCATACACCTTATTCACAGGGACTTCTTGCCATCTTGATCCAAGCAATCCCATTTTGGGGAAAGGAGCATAAAACTTTGACCACATTGCCAATTAAAGCATAAAGGATGAAAAGGGCCACTGTAGAGTGTTAAAGCAGTCCAAAGCAATTCCAGGCACGTGGAGAGCAGCATCGGTGCACCAACAACAGAATGATTTGCAGGTTTCTCACTGAGAAAACACAGATGCACTCTTATTAGATTTTCTGTTTGAACATGGAATAAACCTACAGTCATGCATGCAGCATGTGCTTCATGACTCCTAGTAGCTTGGGAAAGCACCCATCATTTCTAGTGGTAGAAACTGGCTGTTCTAAAAGCATGGGCCTCAGAGTTCAATCCCAGTTGTGTGACACTGAGCAAATCCCAGGAGCTCTGAGTTTGAAAATAAGAATGATGGTCCTTACCTTACTCTCTTTGTAATTTGAGAATCGGAGTGTAGAGCAGGGGTTTTGTAAGCTAAAATGCCCACCCACTGTAGGTTGGGAGGATTTGAGCAGGGACAGAGCCTTTCTATGGACAAACTCCAGTTGCCTTAGTGTTGAGCTGGGAGCAGGATTGAAGAACTGATTCTGCGTATCTGAAGGATGTCAGGTGGGGAGAGCCATGCTACCTGTGCAGCCGTCACAGCACTGTCTGTCTTCTCTTCGGGGGAAGCTGGCCCTTGTGACAGAGTCCCGGGCTCTATGAGAAGGAGCAAAGCCAGAAAAAGTGCAGCCAAACCTGGATGCTTTGGGGGGAAGTCAAACCTCCCTCAAGCCCCTTATCCCCTTTTGGGATAGCAGATCGGGAAAGGCTTGTGGATAGTTCTCGACATACTGTACATTCCCTACAAGCAAATGATGGGGCTGCTAGCAATGGGTTTCAAGCGCCATCCAGAAAGCAGGTTCAAACTGAAGAAACCACTGGCCATTCATTCTTTCTGAAGACATTGTCACTGAACCCAAGCTCACGGAGAGGAGGACACACCATGTGTAAGAATTAGCTCTCTCTCTCTCTCAAAAGCACCGTCCAGATAGCCATTAGTAGTTATTGGCTGGGGTCACACAGCCAGCTGCTAATGCCAAATTATTACTGGGAGAGTCAGGACAGGTGCTGTAGGGTGAGACAGGCTTGTGAAGAATGAGAACAGGGTTTTCTTTTAATTGCAATTGGGTCAGTTTTCTTTCCCCAGCCTGTGGTACCCAAGTTGCCTTCTTTAAAGAGGAGAAGACTGCATTAGCCTGTGGTTGTGAAAATAAGTTAATAAATCAGTTTTTCTTTTATTTTGCCCACTAGTAGGCTGGTCACCCCATGGGGTTAGTGGGACCTCTGTCATTGCCTGAGTGAATCTTCCTTGCCACCGTGAAACATGAGTGTGAAAGTAACGAGAGCCTTTGGGCTCCTGGACCCCTGGGATCTCCTTCAATCTATCACCTTTGTGGGTGTTCTGAAAGTGATTTTGAACCCCCAAGTCAAGCCAGAAGACTGAGCACAGGTCTTCTCTTTGATGGCATCTTCTCAGTATTCAAGGTCATTGAGTTAAGGACACACCACCTGTGAGAGTTAGGTCTCTTTCAAAAGCACTGATCAGGGTCTTTCTTCCAGTACAGACAGACTTCAGTAGCATTCAGAGAACTTGTGTGCTGTTGGAAACAAACTTGGCCCTGGAATTTCCAAGATACCAACTTACCTTCTTCTAGAAGAAAAGAATGGGTGTTTCCTAAGACAAGAACAATTCCAGGAAGCTCTGAATGGAATCCTAAGCACAGAAGGTATGGGAATAGAGAGGAGTCACTCGGGCAAAAACAACAAAATACTATTTCATACCCCTGAATACATGTTAAAACCCAGTTTCAAATTCCAGCCTGGGTGTCAGAGTTGTTATCACATCTTACAACTGTGACCAAGCCAGAAAAGGAGTTCTTTGCCCTCTGACTTGTCCCGCTGTCCCAGGGCTACTCTTTCTTGGTGCCCAGGGCTTCTCTGTCAGTCCGCACAGTCATCAGTGTATGCTAGGTTCCATGTGAACAACACATTGCTTTCAACTCCAAAGTTTCAATGCAGAAATATTCTTTTTAAATAATTACTTTTATTACAGTGTGTTTGAGTGTGAGTGTGTGTGTGTGTGTGTGTGTGTGTGTGTGTGTGGTGTGAAGTATATGTAAGTCAGAGGACTTACAGGAGAGAGCAGTCCGCTCTCTTCTTCCACCATGTGGGTCCCCGGGATTGCACTCAGGTTGTGAAGATTGGCCACACGTACTTTGGTTCACTGAGTCAGTTACCAGCCCTTTAGAAACACTCTTAGCTAGAGGCCCAATGGATATCTTTTCATCTGCTGTCTCACCCTGCAGTTGGTGGCAGAGAGAACTTGGCCCATAACCTGGATCTTTTCTGCCCAGAAATCCTTGAATTTCAGCGATTCCTCCAATCTTTGCTTTTTGGAACCTAAAGTAGTGGGTCCTTCCAGCATGGTGTGAGAGAGTTCTCAAAGGAAGTATGACAAGAAAAGAACAGGAAATAAAAGGCAACAAGAAATGAAGGACAGATTTGCTTACCGTAATGTGCCTATTCCTCTTGATGCTGAGGATCTGCCTGTGAGCTGGCTAAACAAACAAAAACTGAAGTGTAAGTCCTCCTGTCCTTGTAATTATGTCAGATGGAGAGAAACAATATATGCTTCAGTTCTTGTCAGTTGAATTGCACGCATTGTATTCTCAGAGAAACAGTATTCTCTGAGTCCTTGTCTGCTCTTTTTCCTATGTGCCTCATTTAATTCTTAAGACCAATTTGTAAGACACTGAGTAAGACCCAGGAAACGGAGAGTCAAGACAGCCCCGGTGAGAGTCCAGGTCTCTGACTAGCCCAGTACTGTCTGTGTGTTCATATTGTGTGGATTCTAAGACTCTTCGTTGAAGCAGGGCCCCAGGAGCAATGGAGGCTAAGGGATCTTTTTGTGATTCGGAAAGAAGTCAACTATGTGAACAGCTTTTAATAGTCGCCCTCTGTTGTAGTTGGATCTAAAATGTCCTCTGTGTGAATGCTAGGTTTTGGAGGGTTCTGGAAACTTTAAGAGATGGGGCATTGCCTGGAGGAAGAATGTCAATACTGGTCATGCCCTTGGGGATTGTTTCTTGGTCTGGCATCTTCTTGTTTGCCCTTTTCTCTGGGTCCTGTCTTTCATGAGGTAAATGATCTCCTCCTCCACCTGTTTCCACAGCCACGGTGATGGGCTTCAACATGGGCCCAGAGCAAATCAATATACTATGGTCTGAACTCTCTGAATACGTGATTCTAAATAAATGTTTCTTCTCTTAGATGTTTTGAGGTGGGGGGAGTAATTTGTCACAACAATGAAGAAAGTAGCTAATACACCCTCTATATCCTGAATTTTGAATGCATACAAATAAAGGAATCAGAGCTCCTAAGAGGTCAAATAGAATCATGCTACTGGCTACAGTATTTTAAGATATGACAACACTTCTTTTGTCTCCTGACTCTATCCCAGTTCTGAAGCATCCATCCTTTCTTATGATGCCAGAGAGACCCTTCCCATATGCAAATCTGATCACATTAGACCCTCTAACTGCCTTCTCTTGTTAGAATAAGGGAAGGGATCTCAAGCTGGAGTCATGCACCCTCCATTCAGCTGTGGGCACCAGTGACATTGACCACTGCTGAGGATCTCTCTCTTTCTCTCTGTCTCTGTCTCTCTCAATCTCTCTCTTTCTCTCTCTCTCTCTCCCCCTCCTTCTGAATCCTGCATCCCAGCTTCTCGCTACCCAAGTAACGTCCTGTCTGTTCTCCAGAGTTCAACAACCCCCCTCTCCTTTTTCTTTTGACTAGATCAAGGTCCACCAAATAGCACACTCTTTACTTCACAGCTCTTACTGCATTTGGGGATTGCTCATTATAACTGGTTAACCCCCCACGCCCTACACACACTGTTGGGGAAGGACCAAGAGTAGAGAGACTATCTGCCTTTACAACACTTGCCTCTATACTGGGGACAAAGATGGAGGGTGATGGAAACACTTCAGAATGTCATCAGGGGAGTAAATAGCTAGGCCTGGCAGCTCCAGGCTCTGCTGCCATCTGAATAACTGCAGGATCACAAGGTTGCGAACTCTTGCTACAGACTAGACCATCATGGTGGACTGGAAGGTAAATATCACCCACAGCAAGCTGGTCTGCTTCCTGAACCCCGTGTCATCTCAAAAGTACCAGGAAAATGGGTTTCCATTTTTATGCTCTGGAGCCCTCCATGGGTAGAGTTTGGCAAGTTCATAAGAATCCTTGGAGTCATCCTTCCCATTGTCCTAAGCTAAAGCATTTGTTTTATTTTTAATAGGGCTAACCTCTTCAGAAACATCCCTTTCTTACCTGCATCTGTGTATAGGATTTTCTGATCAAACTACAAGTTTTTTTTCAAGTTTATCTGTTCTGTTGTTTGAGCCAAAATATCATTATAAACATTGCTAAAAATAGCCAACAATAACCACACCACAGCCTGAATGCTGGTTGTTGTGATATTTCCTCCATTACATTAGTTAACCCATTAAGTTTAAATTCAGTTTCATACAAAATATCAGGGCAGGAACAAAATATAAACAAGTTCTGAGCTATATTGCAATACTATGATCTCTAGCTTAATTTCCAGTCAAGTTCTCATTCCTATCTGAACCCTTCTGAGCCTGGCCTTCTCTGTCTGCATTCCTAGTTGCATTCTGCTCTTCCAAGATTCCACCAAAATTCCCTATCAAGATGCTCTGTTTGCAGCACTCTGGGCTTTTTCTCTTATGCCTCCAAATGCTTCGGATTCTTTCTATAAACCACTTACAAATGGTTGATGAACCACATGATCAGGTTTAACCACAACAACAGCTCCACTCTCTAATACCAATGTTATGTTTTGGTTTCTTGTGTAGAGCTATGACCAAAATGTCTGAGAACACAATGCGAAAGAAAAGCAATTTGTGTTCAGAGGACTTAGTCCAAAAGGTTTATGGGTGTTTTAAGCCAAGTTTCTAATGAGAATTGGGGGCAAGAAGCAAAGCAGAAAGTCTTGACCCCGAGCTGTTAGGCAGACCATCAGGGCAGCGGGAGTGAATGGTGGAAGTGATTCTTCCCTCCTGAGTAGACAGGAAGCTGACAACTGGGAGGGACAGATCAGGTACAACCTTCAAGGATATGGTTCCATACCTAACCCAGTGTGCTACTTTATCCAGGTAAAGCCTCACCTCTTAAGTATTCCTAAACATCTTGAAATAGCACCATCAGCTAGAGGTCAAGCATTCAGTGCCTAGGGTCATGGAAGAAATTTCATATTTAAATCATAGCAGCACTTTCAATTAAATCCACGTGTGAGAACTGCTTATCATTCACGTTGTGTTATCACTGTATTCGAAAGTGTCCTCGTTGGCTGTGCTTAGCTTCACCTTACAAACTGGATGGCTTCCCTAGGTTTCAGAACTTTCTTCGCTCAGTTCTAGTCCTCGATTCTGAACATGGTCCCCTGGTGTCGGTCCCATACCAGTCCTTGAACTGCAGTGTAGTTGTAGATGCGGTGTGGTAGACAGAGTACTTCTCCACCCAAGGTCGTAGAATGTTAATCCACAAGCTGCATCTTATGTCCATACATGTGCAGCTAGAGACCCTGGCCGTGTGGAGGGATGGCACAGGATTGAATCTTAGTCAGTGGAGACAGAAGCGTAAGCTTGCCAGCCGTTAAGGGTCACAGTATACAAGGGCAGCAGGCCACAGTTGCTGTTCCCTCCTTTGTTACACACAAGGGCACAAGGACAGAAAATGAGGTACAGAGAAAAATCCTGGCCCTCCCTGTTTGAAACATCAGGAAAACTCCTATCATGTTAAGATGACATAATGGTTCAGGCACAGCTGAAGGGGAAGGAGGCTATTTGTAGACTGTCTTTGGGGCTCTTAGTACTAACATAATACTAGAGGCTGGGCAGATGGGGACACCATCTACATGTCCTTACTGCTGGAGGCTAGTGAAAAGATGTGGAGGAATATCTGTTCTTTGTATGTATGCATGTATGTATGTATGTATGTATGTATGTAT
>LOEQ01003938.1:75461-86962 GCA_001685075.1 Bramus lutescens
TTCTTTATTAACCAATGAAAGTAACACATAGGCAGATGACCCTCCTACATCATGCTTTCGCATTATTTTTGGTCATGGCTTTTTCTATTCTTCTTATAGGTCTATTACATATATGTTATGGTGTCTGGTTTTGTGTTTTTTATGGTTTTTTTGGGCAAACATGTGCGGCCTCATCTATATGTTTCTTATGCCTTTTGGCTCTTTTTTTTCCTTCTGTCTGTCTTGTTCTGCACCCATTTGTCTGTTTTTGATTTTATGATTAACTTTTAGATGCCTATTTGTTTTCTAATTAGAGAATAAACAGGTGTGGATTTGGAGGTGCTGGGCCGAGTGGAGGTTCTGGGGGGAGTTGGTGAAATGAATCCATAAACAGAAAACATTTTACGAAAAAGAATCTAGTTTCAATAAAAGAAAGAATATAAATAAAAAAATGAAAACCGCCATTGACAGGCCAGCATGAAGGCTCAGCAGGTAGCAACATAGGTCTCTCTACCATTTCTTCCCAGGGAAAGGTCTCTTTCCCTTAGCACACAAAAGGTGTGCCTAAACAAACATGACTTTTTGAGCTTTTTTGCTCAAAAATGGGCATATACATGAGCCTCATCAATGATCAACTTAGATGCTGTGTCTTTGAGGTTTAAATGTTCTGCTTTGACTACATTAATCATCCTGGCTTGGAAGCACAGACTTTGTAGGGATCCCAGGCACCTCAAGTTAACTTTAAATTGAACTTTTAGGGGTTTCAACAATAAAAATACAATTATATGGTTCTAAGGTCCCAGAATCAGTCATTATAGACACAAGAATAAGCCAAATTTTTAGACTTTGCCCTTTAATGTATTTTCCCAGGCAGAAAATAACCTACACCTCTGAGAACCCACAAGCTTATGAAAGAAAGTGCTCAAGGGAGGATTCTCACTGTGGAAAACCAGGACATAGAAAGAGAACTCCTTCCATAGAGTCTTAAGAAACAAGACTTTGCCCCTTTGCAAAGAAAGAAAGCACTGTAAGGAATATCCTACTCCCTGAAGGGAGACTGGGGCTCCAACCCCAATGATGACAGCTCTTAAATACTGAGGCTACCCATAGTTACTCAGTGAAGCCCCCACTTCATGTAAGTGATCACATAAAATCAACTGAGGTATCTCGGGTAACTCTGGATGTGACAGGTAAAAAATAGCCTAGGACCCCTTTTAAATAACTTTGTATCCAAGTGTTGGTGGGAATGCTCCCAAACCAAAGGAATTATTGTTGTCATCCTTAGCATTGGTAATTGTCCTGTACATAGCTAAGTAACAAGGCATAGATAGTATCAGGAGCCCTCATTTAAAACTTCGGGGAGATAGCTAGACACATGGTTTATTTATCTAGCTAAATCTTGTAACATATAATTATGTAGGATGCATAAAAACTTCAGCAGCTAAAGCAATGCTGTTGATGAGCCTTGTCAAGGAAATAAATGTCTTATGATGTTTGCTAACACTTTCTCAGAGTGGATAAATGTCTACTACAACAAGACTACTAGAACTCAAGAAATTCTCTAGAACAAAACTCTCTCTCTTTTGGCTCCCTGCATCCTCCAGATGTACTGCTTATACCAGTGAACTATGTCAAGGCTTACAAATTCTCTTCCAACAACAAAACGTTGTCTCTGCTTCTTACAAGCAAAGTTTTACACACCTGCCAGCAGGTGTAATCTTACTTTAGATCTTGGTCTCCATTTTTTTTTCTGGCATTGTTAGTGTAATGCTTACTCAATATATATAGCAATCTCACACTGGTTTTCTTTCATCTATTCTTCCACTAGGCTTCTTCTTGGAATTGGACCTGTGTCTTTTTCCTTGTTCTCTATATAAAACCATAAGAACGCTCTTTCAAACAGCATTAAGAGACTAATCAAGACCTCTGTGAGCAAACTACACATGAATGGCTCGAGGATGATATTTGGGCGAAGCTTTCCTGTTCTTGCCCTTTCTTCGGAGGCCATTCATTGGCAAAACCACATTACTTGGGGGGGGGGCTTTTTAAAGATAATTTTGTAATTATCTTCACGAACAGAAAACTTAGCAGTGTGCATTCCCAGTCTAATGACTAGTTCTTTGGCCTTAGCCTTTTCCAGCTTGGCAATGTGAGTCACAGATTTAAACCCCAGGATGTTGCCTCCCCAATGGCAGTGGATCTTATTGTATCTGTCATTGTAATTCATCCCAATCACTTCCACCAGCTTAGCCAGAGCCTCCTTGTCTTCTGAGTCAACCTGTGTGGAGGCAACAGTGGTGCCTGTCTTCCCATGGACCAGTCGCCCCAGCCTGACCTTTCCCTTGACTATGCAGTAGGGGACCCCCATCTTGTGACATGGGCCAGGCAGGAAGTTCACCAGCTCAATGAGGTCTGCACAGTAGGCAATCAATTCAGCTGAGCCTTCTTGTTCTCCACCAAAGTGGTGACTGTATTGACCTCTGCTTGAAGGAGAGGTGGTCTCTTAGTTGTGACATCCCCTTTGCCAGAGGCTTTCTTCCCAGCACGGGCCAACAGCCTTAGCTTCTTCTTCTGTTTTGTCTGTAGCCTGTACTTGTGGGCAGACTTAAGCAGCTGGGTAGCCATTTGTTGGTTCAGGCTTCACTAAAGGGCTTAACAGCAGGAAGTACTCTGAGACATAGAGGAACCCTTTGTCACTGCAGCCTGGAGTAGCGGGGCCATCTGAGGAAGCCAGTGAAATCTCTTTAGGACTGGATGTCCTGCCCAGTGCCCAAGTTCTTAGGCCTTTTCTCAGAGGATTTAACACCTTTTTGGCCTTCTGTTTCCTCATGATTGGCAGGGTCTGGGGCCACTTTCTTCCCCTTGACATTTTGCCTTTGGGCATCTTACTTGGCTGGAGGAGAGAGCTGGGCCTCGTGTTTTTAACTTCTACATATAGTATTTGTCTTCTAGGATAGAGCAACTTCAGACCAAGCTTGCAATGAGCGGATTTCACTCCTCTCTGAGGGTGAGATAGAACAGGGAGGCTTTTGTGTTTTCTCTTTGGCAAGGACTACACCTTCAGTAGCAGGAAGCAATTTTAAAATGACAGAGGGACAGATCCTCACTCTTAGCTACCCCAAAAGATTTCTGGGACTACAGCTCTCAGAAGGGAGCTGAGGCAGGGGAGTAGGGTGGAGGATGAAGTCTAGAAGCCTTGCACAAAGGCTGCAGCATTAGCATGTTAGAAAACCCAGTCGCAAAGAGGAAGGTTTCAAACTCCACACCTAAGGCCCTAATCACAAGCATGAATGACCAGATTGGCAAGTGAACCAGAAAACCCACACTGTGCAAAGAATCCCAAAAGACCTATCCTTTGGGCACCACCTCCCTTGAGTTTTTAAACTCTTGTCCTCTGTTAGCTGTTATCTTCCCTTGAAAAGAGAAGTCATGAACTTATTGACTTCTCTTCCTTTCCTTCATACGATTCATGGGCCTTTATTCTTGCTCTGGGACAAAATTAACTGGAAATTTTGGCACGTGCTCACCAGACCCCAGTGCCCAGGGTTATCATTCTCACCCTCCTTTGGCCAGAACTCAGTCAGAGACTGACATAACTGGGCTCTGAATTAGAGTGTCCATGTATGTGGAAGGGAAATTAGCTTGGTGACCATTCAGTCAGTGTCACCGTCCCCCAGTTAAGAAGAAAATATGCAAATTCATGGAAGACACATGCCCATCTCAGAAGGGTCAACCAGGCATCAAAATGCCTGCTTCAGACAGCGGTCTTCAAATGAGGTTTTCCCACTACAAACAGCATCAACTTCCTCAGGGGCACGTGATAAGACCACTTGGGCAATTTCTTCCTGGTTTTTGGTTACACTGTCTCTTCCCCGTGCAAAGGGATTGGCCTGAGACTCCATCTACATGCTGCATAGCTTCCTTTCCCAATCCCTCCACTCACACCCCACACATGGATTCTTCTCACAAAGTATCAGGTGTGGAAGCCTCTGGCTATGAAGAAACGGAAGCACATGAGCCTCCTTAGGGCTTTTCGCTCTCCAGCGTCAGCCATGTAAAGGGATTCTATGAACACTTACACCACTGGCGTAGGACAAGACACACAGCCAGCACCAGTGTAGGGCTAGACACACAGCACTGGTGAACACAGGACACGCAGCACTGGTGAAGGCTTAGGACACATGGCACTGGTGAACACAGGACACGCAGCACTGGTGAAGGCTTAGAACACACATTACTGGTGTAGGCCTAGGACACACGACACTGATGAAGGCTTAGGTCATCATGCCTTGGAGCCCTGTAGTGGCATTTCATTTGTATTTTAATAAATAATGCTTACCTGAGGATCAGAAAAGTAAAACAGCCACACTGGCTTTAAAGACCAAGCAGCAATGACACACACCATTTTTAATCCCAGTAGCCACACTAGCTTGCCATAGAAACCAGACGGTAGTGGTGCACACCTTTAATCCCAGGACTAGAGAGGATTATAAAATGGGAGGAGACAGCTCTCAGACACAGTCTCATTCTNGCACTGGTGAACACAGGACACGCAGCACTGGTGAAGGCTTAGGACACATGGCACTGGTGAACACAGGACACGCAGCACTGGTGAAGGCTTAGAACACACATTACTGGTGTAGGCCTAGGACACACGACACTGATGAAGGCTTAGGTCATCATGCCTTGGAGCCCTGTAGTGGCATTTCATTTGTATTTTAATAAATAATGCTTACCTGAGGATCAGAAAAGTAAAACAGCCACACTGGCTTTAAAGACCAAGCAGCAATGACACACACCATTTTTAATCCCAGTAGCCACACTAGCTTGCCATAGAAACCAGACGGTAGTGGTGCACACCTTTAATCCCAGGACTAGAGAGGATTATAAAATGGGAGGAGACAGCTCTCAGACACAGTCTCATTCTGAGGATTCATGGAAGCAGGATCACCATTTCAGACTGAGGTAGAGGTAAGATGACTGTTTTGCTTTTCTGATCTTCATGTTGAACCCCAATATCTGTCTCTGAATTTTTATTAATCATGCTACAGAGCCCGCTTTACAGAGCTTTGATAGAATTCTGTGTAATATATTAGAAGAATGTGGGTAAAGAAGTCAGATACTAGATCATTCTCTAATATAGTAACAGAAAAAAACAGTGTTGATAGAAGTATATTGCAACATGCATTTTTCCATACATAGTGTGGTGGTTTAAAAGAAAATGGTCCCCAAATGAAACGGCACTGTTAGAAGTGTGGCCTTGTTGGAGTAGGTGTGGTCTTTTTTTTTTTAACAGTGGCACAAAACTTTAATCCCAGTACTTGGGAGGCAAAGGCAGGAGGATCTCTATATGAGTTCAAGGCTAGACAAGTCTACAGAGTAAGTTATGGAACAGTCAGGGATACACAGAGAAACCTTATCTTAAAAAAAAAGAAAATGAAATAATCTGAAATCAATAAATGCACACCTAGCCTTTGAATGCCACTTTGAGGTCAGCAGNAACAGTGGCACAAAACTTTAATCCCAGTACTTGGGAGGCAAAGGCAGGAGGATCTCTATATGAGTTCAAGGCTAGACAAGTCTACAGAGTAAGTTATGGAACAGTCAGGGATACACAGAGAAACCTTATCTTAAAAAAAAAGAAAATGAAATAATCTGAAATCAATAAATGCACACCTAGCCTTTGAATGCCACTTTGAGGTCAGCAGTTTCAAATGATGGTAGCTAAGATTGTGACCAATACTGAAAGATGAGACAATTTAACAGTTTGGACAAAAGACTGACGTCATTAAATAAAATTCACAAGAACCTCTTGCTGTGGGTTTGTTAAGCTCCTGTATTAAGGCCCAAACAGAAAAATCAAGATGGGTTATTTACATTAAACTTCCATTTTACCAAGCAGAAACTAAACTTTCTCTGACTTTCTGAGAAAGAGATATTAGAGAAATTTAACATCAAAATCCCTAACTAGCTATTTCAATTTATGTAAAAAGATTCCTCTGCCTTAATCCTGTCACAAGGAAAGGTAACCTAAGGTAACCTGATGTTATTTGGTTATGGGCTTTTTTTTTTTGATTTTTTTGTTTCCAAGTCTTTGCTTTACAAGGGTAGGAATTTTGAAATGTTGTTACAAAAATGGAAGGAAAGAAACATTAATGTATACATCTAAGTATTATTAAATGCAGCATTTTAAAATAATCTAGTTAAGATTTTAAGTGAATATACATTAAAGCAAGATGCTGTCCAAAATATGAACATCTTAGGGGGTGACTTGGTTGGCTGCTGGCTTGGGCTTCACTTGTATATTGAGCACATAATCATGGCGGAAGGACGAGCGGACAGTACGGTTCATCAGTGGCTGCAGGGAGCGGAAGTTGTCCACCATTCTTTTCTCTTTCTCCCCTTCAGAAGTGACAAGCAGGGTTCGAAACTGCTCAAGCTGATCATGATCAACTTCTACTGGCTGCTTCTTAATGATCCAGGCAACAGACTCTGAGAGGGGCAGTGTAGTGAGAGACCCAGAGTAGGTCCAGTAATCTGGGCAAGCAGGCATCAGACAGGAAGGGTCAAATGATCCAAATTCTGCCAGGGTGTCCTTGTGCTTAATTGATGGCAGAGTGTCCACCAATTTCTGTAGCTCTTTATGATGTTTGCCTAGCTTTAAAAATACACCTATCACAGCCAAGCCATTTTCTTCCAGTACTGCATCCTCAAAGCTTTCAAATTTGACTGCATTCCAATGTACCAAGTGCAGCTCTGCTGGGTAGGTGTGGTCTTGTTGGAGAAAGTATGTCACTGTGAGGCAGGCTTTGAGGTCTCATATATGCTCAAGCCATGCCCGATGTCTCAGACCACTTCCTGTTTCCTGCAGATCAAGATCTAGGAATTTTAGCTCCTTCTCCAGCACCATGTCCACATGCTGCCATGTCCCACCATGGTGATAATGAACTAAATTTCTGAAACTATAAGCTTCCCAATTAAATGTTTTCTTCAAAAGAGTTGCCATGGTCACAGGGTCTTTTCACAGCAATAGAACCCTAACTAAGACACATAGTAGATGATTATATAGCTGATAGATAGGTGATATTTCCATATACATACATTAGTATACATAATCATTTGATGAATTGCAGTAAAATATATCTGTATACTTTAAAAAATAAGAAAGTAGTTACTTCAGAAGCCCAGGTTATAAATTTTTCTCTAAAATATGTAGTTTCCATTTCTTCAGTTATGACAAAAATTACAATACAATGGATTTAAGATGACAGATGCTATTTTTATGTGCTCATTTGGGGGCACATTGCCAAAAAAAAGAGTCAAAGACATAAGGAGAATTGATAATATAAAACCATTTTCCATATATTTATTTATTTGAGACAGTTTTCTCAATGATCAAAATAAAATGTACTGTTCCAGTGGTAACAACATTCAGCAAGGAGTAAATTTGTCAGGAAACTGCCTTGCAAACACAAGGCCCTGAACCCATGTAGAAAAGGCCAGACAGAGCAGCACCTGTTGGTAATCAGGCACTGGGGAGGCAGAGACAGATGAAAACAGGCAGTTCTCTGGGACTCAGTGGCCCCAATGTCTACTCTCTTAGTGAACTCCAAGTAATAAGAGACCCTGTCTCAAAAACAAAACAAACAAGCAAAAACAGTGGGTTTTTAGACACCCAAGGTTGTCCTCTGGCTTCCATTTGCAAGTTCATACGTGAGTGTGCATACCTGTAGACACAGTCTTAACAACACACACACACACACACACACACACACACACACACACATTCACACACAAAGATAAAATAAGAAAGAAAAAATCTATCAAACTCATGCATTTTATTTAAATTTAAAAATTTGGCTGTCAAATTTGTAATTTTATTTTCCATTTTATATTCATGTGGTGTTTGAATGAGCATGGCCCCCATATTTCATTATTTAGTCCACAGTTGGTAAAACTGTTTGGGAAGAATTCAGAGACATGACCTTGTTGGAGTAGATGTGTCCTTGGGGTAGGCTTCAAGGTTCCAAAAGCTCAGTCCAGGCCCAGTCTCCTGTCTGCTGTCTGTGGATCATGATGTAAAGCTCTCAGCTACTGCTCCAGCACCATGCCTGTCTGCTTCCTGCCATGAAGATCATGACTAACCCTCAGAAACTGTAAGCATGCCCCCGGTTACGTGCTCTCTTTCATAAGTGTTGCCTTCATCATGGTATCTCTTCACAGCAATAGAACGGTGATAATCTACTGAACTCAGCAATTTAAGGTCTTTCGGTTTCATTTTGTGACACTGTGACCTCTCACCTACTTTTGTGCTCATTATTTGCCTTTCCTGGTTATGATTTCTGAGAAATTTGAATCATTTATATAAACTCTTGGTAAACAAATTTACTGACTTTTTCTTAATTTTATAACTTAGATTCCATGAAATGTCTTAAATCATCAATCCTTTGCCTCATTTTCACTTCACATTTTTATACTCTCAAGTTTTAACCTTAAAGTTCATCTATTTAGTCATTTTTTCAACATTGTTTTCCCATCTATTTCCTTCAATAATAAATATCTTTTGCAGTCTTATTTTACTTTTCTCTAAATCACATGCTCCCAGCTTGAACTAATTTACATTCTATTTTTACTTTTATCTGCATTTATTTTATGACGAATTTATTCCCATGCCACATGTTTTTGTTTCCCCAGTTTCATCTGGGATGTATTTTTCTTCTGTGTACCCTCCTCTTCTGATTTGGAACAATTTGTTCTTTTTCAGTAAAAATTATTACAATGTGGCCAGGTTAACCCAGCCATGAGCTCTGTAAGTTTGTTGGTTCTCCTTAGTGGCTTTGTTCAATGGAATGTTCAATAGCTAAAGAATCTGTATCTAAACCCATAAGTTCAACTTTACTCTCTACATTTTTAAGCATGTGCAGCAAAAATTCAGCCCTCTTTTGGTGCTACCGACCCTATTCCAGCCCCACTGTGTCTCCTAGGTGCACTTACTATCCTCACCAGTCCACCATCTGAATGGAACACATGAATTATTCGGAGGTCTTTCAGATACCTGGTGGCTTTTTGGATATGCATAGCCTTGATGGGCTGGGCAGTTTCACAGGTGTTCTTGAGTGAACATGAAGATTTGAACCTCTTCTTTTGCATAATATTGTAGGGTCTTCTGACTCAAGAGAGTCGTAATCCATCTTCCCCGGTCACCTGAGGCCACTTATAGGAGGAGGAAGTCTTACTCTCCGGGAGGAGGGGGTCTTTTCAATCACACTTACCCATTTTCACTGTCTTTAGGATTCCTCTAGTCAGCTTCTGTAGCTGGTGTCATGTCAGCCTGCCTTTCACCTGCCTATAAGGAGAATGTCTTGTCTTCCATCTTGGCAGTTGATATGTAATGTCTGAACACACGCTCATTAGACAACCAGGAGGGAATGTGCTCAGTGAGGAGGGCAAGGAAACTGGTGCGCTTGTAGGGAATGGCATTGGGGGTGGGAAATGGCAGCTAAGCCAGAGAAGGACGTCCATGATCCTGCCCGATTTTCTTCCTGTAAGGTGCCACAGTTAGCAGTTCTTCCTGTTCTCCCAAGCCATGCATGGTTTGCCAGTTATTCTTTGTCCTGAAGCTCTCTACACAGTAGATTGTCATTCCTTGAGAGGGAATGCATGCTCACTGTGGCTTTCCTAGCCTAGAGGGCAGGGAAAGAATTCAATGGAATTCAAAGAATTCAGTTGAAAGATGGGAAGACTGGTGCTTCAAAAAGTAAATTAAAAAAAATAAACAGGCTTGTGAATGTACTGATGACATAGACCGCATATTTCCTGGATATTTAAAAGAAATAATAAAGAACAAACACTCCCCACAGCTTCTGTTTTGTTAAGCCACCTTTGAAGGTCCTGGGCTTTGCTGGTTCCAACCAGTTCCTGACACAAACCAAGACTACACTTTCGTAAGGCCATTTTCCCCTTTTCTTTTCAATTATATTTATTAATTTGTTTGTTTATTACTTGCATGTATGAACACTCAGCAGGGGTGTAGAGGTCAGAGGACAACTTGAGAGTATCGGGTCTTTTCTTTCACCATGGAATTGAACTCAGTTTGTCAAGTTTGGTGGCATGTGCCTGTACCCACTGAGCCATATATTGTTTGCCTCCTGAACCATCTTGCTTGTCTCCTAAGGACATTTGCATATCTCTCTCCAGATTCTGTGGCTCCTGTCTCTTTTAATAACTACAAGTTTTATGTGAGCAGCAGCCACAGAATTCCATGAAACTAAATCCAAGCAGTACTTCCCTATCTGCGTTGACTGGTGTGACATCCCCATGGATGGAAGATCTTGGCTTCTGAAAATTACTTTTACAGAACTCGGGGTGTAGTGTCCTGTTACTATAACAAAATGCCTGAGAGAAACAGACTTATGGAAGGAAGAGCTTTTCTGACTCAGGGCTTCAGTTCATGGTCAGATGGTTCCATGGTTTCAGAGTCTATGGGGAGGTAGAATCATCAGAGGAATCATATTATAGAGCAAAGCTGCTCACCTCCTGGAGGCCAGAAGTGGAGAAAGCAGGAAGGGAAGGGGCAGGGCAAAGAGAACCCCAATGCCATCATCTAAGTACCCACTCCATTCTCTAGATTCTGTCTTCTAAGTTTCCATCACCTCCTGGGAACCCAAAAAATGATGGACCCCTCATTAAAGTTAGATTTAATGACATCAGAGACTTTACAACCCAATCGTTTCTCACCTTTGGACATTGTTGCAGGGAAGCAAGCCTTCAACTGTTGATACTTTTGTAGACATTTCAGTTCCAAAGTGGAACACTATTCTATCTTAGCTAGTTTTATGTCAACTTGACAGAGAGGAAGGAACTTCAATTGAAAATATGCCCCCATAAGACTAGGCTGCAGGCAAGCAAGCTTGAGGGCATTTAAGATTTTTGTCTCCTAAGTTTCCATGGCCTCTTTTGAGTCCATATAATTATGAACTCATCAATGGATGGGTTAATAACCACCAACTGTGCTAGCCTATAAATGGTGTCAGAGACTTCATAATACATTCACTTCCTATCTTTGGACATTGCTGCAAGGAACCAAACCTTAAAGTTTCTTAATTAGTGATCGATGGGGTTGTACCCAGCCCAATGAGGGTGGTGTCATGCCAGTTTTATAAAAGCAGGATGTGTAAGCCATGAGGAGAGCAAGTCAGTAAGCAGCATTCCTCCATGACCTCTGCATCAGCTTCTGCCTCCAGGTTCCTGAGTTGCTTGAGCTCCTCCCTAGGCTTCCCTCAACGGACTGTGATTTCAGATATGTAAGCCAAATGAACTCTTTCCTCCTCATGTTGCTTTTGTTCTTGGTGTTTCATCACAGCAATAGTAACCCTAACTAAAACACTAACCTGGAGCCGGGCGGTGGTAGCTCACACCTTTAATCCCAGCACTCTGGAGGCAGAGGCAGGCAGATCTTTGTGAGTCCGAGGCCAGCCTAGTCTACAAGAGCTAGTTCCAGAACAGGCTCCAAAGCTACAGAG
>LOEQ01003938.1:105506-117388 GCA_001685075.1 Bramus lutescens
TGCTGGGAATTGAACTCAGGACCTTTGGAAGAGCAGGCAATGCTCATAACCACTAAGCCATCTCTCCAGCCCCGTTATATATAATCTTTGACTTTCATAAAACAATGCTCTTTCAGGAGCTTCAACACTCACTTTCTTTAGTCCTCATTATTTGCATAAGTACCACAATTTCTCCCTCACAAATAATGCCTCTCTTCTGCTACCATCCTCCTTTTTGTCTCTTCCACCCCATCCCCACATTTCCTTTGTACTCTCTTCTAAATTTTTTTCTGCCAGCAAACATATTTTGATTTGTTGACACAACAAACTGACAGAGCTGTTGAACAGAGGTCAGACATGAGTATAAAAACTGGCATATAACACCTACTACCTGTATTAGACACCATGCTGAGAATTTACTGTGAATTAGCTAAATCCATGCCCCAGCTCACACCTGCCTATAAGCAGTGTCATTCCTTCCCCAGGTGTGGAAACTAAGGCTTAATGGACTTATAGCACAACTGTGATGAAGGAAGTCTGGAGCATGAGTCACATCCCAACAGACTTCAGATCCCTCCTGGTACGCAGAAAATTATCTTGGCCCCAATTTAGCTTTAATAGGTGCCATAACAGGCTTAAAATGTCAAGTTAAAACTACTTCATTTAAGGTCTTAGCTGGAGTCAGTCTTGTGGATACCTGGGAATTTCTCTAGAGCCAGGTTTCTGCTAACCCAATAATGGCTGCCTCAGTCAAGATATCTCTTTCCTTGCTCTCATCTCTGATTCGGCTTTGGTGCTGCCCTCATGTGACATCACTGCTTGCTTTTGCATTCTCATTTCAGTAATGGAGATAGATGAGCACTCACTTCAGAAGTCACTAATAAGAATGAGAAGAACCACGCATCTGAAAACAGCCAGCACTGATGCATGGGGGTGCTCATTCCCGGTAGGTTTCTCTCCATTGCCTTCATGCTAGGCAAGCTTGGGACTAAGGTTTCTCTTCCTTGCCTGCCATGAAGACCTGTAATTGTCTGGCAGGTCTATTATTGCCAGGAATATGCAGGAGCAGTATCATTTCCCTATTTGGGAATTCACATGTATCCCAAGGTGTGAAAGCATTAGCTTGAAGCCTGGCAGAAAGGAACCCTGATTTTTTGTAGAAATAGGATTTTACAATATTAACCCAACCAGAAAATTACTCTTAATCCACACATACTATATGCAGTGTCATCCAAAGTGACACTCTATCTTTAAACTCTCAAAGGTGTGTTTCATATTAAATACTGGAATGACTAACCCCATTATCTGCATTTTTAAAGATTCCAGCTCTCTAAAGACTACCTGAAGAAAACTAGAAGTCCACATGGTCTATAGCCCCCTTTTCTTCTCCTCAGAAAGACCAAATATCTCTATGAGGTGGAAAGGGAAGGCTTGCAATCTAAGAAGCTATCTAACAATCGTCACGTTAAGCCAAAGTCAAGAACCACAGACTGACGTAGTTCATCTCATTATTTTTTCTTTGAAAGAAAAAAAAGTCATCTATAATACTGTCATGCACCATATAATAATGCTTTAGCTAATAAATGGACTGCATATAGAATTGGATTGCTCTACAGTCCAAATGCTACACCATAGAGGCTTATGTAAGTATGTATGTAAGTACACTGTTTGATGCTTACACAATGAAATCACCTAATGACATATTCTTGGGAATGAATTTCAATTGGGCAGTGATGTAGGTCAATATTTAGGGTTAGAGAGATCTTTGGAATGTATGACTGGGTCTGGTTCATGCAGGCAGACCTACACTTGTCCCTGTTCACCAGCACCTACGCAGTATAGACTCTGTGCTAAGATCTATGCCATAAAAAGCCCCGCGAAAGTTCTCTTGGAAGCAGTAGGTGGCATTCTGGGAGAACCATAGGCTTGCAGATCCTAGGGTCACCTCCACTCAGAGCTTTGTTTCCTCTCATTCATTCTCTTATGTGGGGAGAGGGATAATTTCTTTGCATGAACACCTTAGGATGCTGTACATGGGAGAACAAACCAGAAGTGCTTGGCAGTGGGTGTGTGGTAGGTGCTTGGTGACATGATATTATCATGTGATAGCTGAGCACGGAGGGCCAGGATGCTTTCCCACAGTCTTCTCTTTTCATTTTCTTATAACACCATCGAAATTTAATCAAATTCCCTATACATGATTTACACCTGCATGATCTCACCACACAATAAAGAGATTCTGTAGTATATTTATTGGTATTCGGCAGAGAACACACCCCTTAGTTTCCTGGGGGAACCACCTTGAAACTAAGTGGTATTCTAAGCAAAGTAAAATACCTAGTCCACATTTTGAACTAAGCAAGTAAGGAGATGGTGGTCCACTCAGTGACTCCGACCAGGACGTATTGAAGAACACAAAGAGTGCTTGAGATCCTGGTGGGAAGAATGGCTCAGACAACCAATGAGAAGTCGAAGCTTTGTCCCTGATTTCTAATCTGGATGTAATTATAGAGGATGGGGAGATTATGAAAATGACAGGACTACTTATCATTCCTGAGACTCTGCATTCCTTCTGCTGGGGCACAGTTATGTATGAGTCACTCTCTGTGGAAGCCATTCTGAAGTGGTTGCTCTGGTTTTCTTTTTAAATACTTCTTCATTCCACAGCCACTTCAGTCCTGTGTGCCTGCTTCCTGGGGCAGAGATAATGTGTGCACACATTTGTATCTCCTGATGTAACTTAGTATTGATAACAGCTGGTGCTAAGAAATGTTTAACTGAGTGAACGAGCTACTGTGCATCACACTCTGTCACCTTCATGAATGTTCTCTTAAAAAAAAAAAAGCACTCTCTTCAAATGTACACCAGCTGGCAAAGTTGTCAGCATCCACAGAAGCCAATATTTCTCCCTTACTTCTGCAATGCCTTCATACCTAGAGTTACTGCCTATGCTTGTTTAAGAAGGATGTCGATGAGTTCATTCCCTCAAACTTCAAGTCCAGGGAGGCAGCAAACCTGTGTCTATACAGGTGCTGCAACCACGGCTTCCGTCTTTAGGTTTTGCTATAGCATGAAAGGCAATGAGGCAGAGTTCTCAAGCCCCTGTGTGGGGGTTATGAAAGAAAATGGCCCCCCAAAGGGAGTGGTACTATTAGGAGGTGTGGCCTTGTTGGAGGAAATGTGTCACTGCGGGGATGGGCATTGAGGTCTCCTATGTTCAAGCTGCACCCAGTGTCACAGTCTACTTCCTGTTGCCTGCATATCAACATGTAGCAGATCTTTCTCCAGCACCATATCTGCCTGCATGCTGCCCTGCTGCACATTGCCATGTTCTCCGCCATGATGATAATAGACTAAACTTCTGACACTGTAAGCCTACCCCCTCAATTAAATGTTTTCCTTTACAAGAGTTTCTGTGGTCATGTCCACAAGCAATACAGACCCTAAATAAGATGTCCTTCCTTGACAATTTATGGGACAGAACCACTGTATAAGGCTGAAAAGTCAACTCTTTCCCTATTCAGACAACAGCTACTTTCAAATACCTGCTGCTACTGTTTTTTAAGGTAAGAAATCCTCCCTCAAGATCATTTTTAGTTTCATTTTTGTTCTCCATTTGTTTGTCCTGGCACACATAAGGTCCATGCCACACACTGTGACAGATAAAGCTGTGCAAAGCCTTTCACGCAATTCTTTCCATCAATATGCAGATTTTTCCTACAGGATTATTTAGGTTAGAAATGTAAGGATAGTCAGTCACCTGCATGCACTTTATCCATGCTAAACCATTACAGAGGCCCATGAAGGGAGATTCTTCAGTTATACAGCTCTGAGTAACATATCAAGGCACAGAAAGAAGCCTTGATTCTGTCCACAGTAAGTGAGTGACAATTGCCAACCCTCACAGGGAACTTAGGGTAAAAGTTTGCAGCAGAATCAACAGTCATTTTGGATAGAATCCTTTACCCCAGAGTTTTGGGCCTTAAAGTCACAAGTGGGAAAATGGATAATTACCTGCAGCCTTTGCCAGCAACAAATCCCCCAGGAATGAGAACAGGCTTGATACTTGCCAATGATGACTTTGGACAAGCTATTCAAGTGTCCTGATCTGTTAAAGAAGATGTTACTACCAATATCCTCAGAGAATTGTCAGGGTTTAATCCATGATATTAACTTAGCATTGTCCCCGATGTCTGTAAGTTTAAAATACATATAAAAGTACCTGATTTTTTTTTAAAAAGCTGCATTAGGGAAACCAAAAGCCACCAATTGAAGGTAAATATTCAATAACTTACAATACACGTAGATTTTGTTTAGGAAAAGAAATAGAAGATTTCCATAATGTCTTCAGACCTTGAAGATGGTCAGGTCTCTTCCAAGGATGTTTCTGGTTGGATGTTTTACCCGTAGTCTCCTGCAACAAGACGTACATTAAAGTTATTGGGAACTGGATAGCATTTGACACAGAAACTCTCTCTACGGCAGGCAGCAGAATTCAGAAGCAGAGCCGTATCTACTGCGAGACTACTGTGCATGCCACATTGTGTGCAAGGAGCAGTCAGCTATATCTGCATCAGCAACAGCTAGGTACTGTACCTTTCCTCTAAGACTGCTTCAGGAGGCACCCTGGGAAGCTGCTCAGAGGTGACTGCATTGGATGGATAACAGTTAAGGCTGGTCGTGGTGGTAAAACTCTGAGCTGTTCTTCCAGCAAGAGCCAACAGTTCCCCAGTTCTCCATCAAGGATGCCCCTCACCCCTGAACTCCATGAAGTTCAAAAATTCCATTGGGCAACAAATGAAGGAGGCTTTAGGAAAAATATGTCTGCATGTGCTAGTCTTTTTCCATGGAAGAGCCACTCTGGTTTAGATGTGCATATCCTGAAGATCAGGACCCCACGTGGTTTTTTGTGCTGAAGCTGAAGGATGAGCCTTCAGAAACTGTGCAGTCGTTTAGTGAAACAATCATAGCAGGCTTCTGACAAGTAACTTCCAGAACTTCTGAAAGACTCAGCTTCTCATATGCCAACCAACCCCACAGGTTAGAAAGGGAAAACGTCAAAGGTCGAAGAGTACATGTTAAACTAGCAACATGAATGACAACAGACACCATTGTTTTGTAAAACATAGTTTTATGTAAAATAATATTACAAATCTATGGGGAAGTATAAATGCTTACAAATTAAGTACCTATACTCTCCATACAGCTTAATAAGATTAGCGTTCTAAATATCTTTAAAGAGATTAAATGGGAGCAGGGAAAATGCTCAGTGGGTAAAGTGCCAGCAGCACAAACCTGAGTACCTGAGTTCAGACCGCTAGCATTAATATAAAAAGCTAGATGAGGCGGTTTATTCTTTTAACCCTAATGCTAGGGCGGCTTCCAGAGGGATGTCGAGGGCTTGGTGGCCAGCCATCTTAGCTTAATTTGTAAGTTCCAGGTTCAGTGAGAAATCCCATCTCAAAAAAGAAGGTGGGACTTGAGAGAGAAGGACACCCAGCATCAACCTGTGGCTCCACCCTCACCCACATGCCTTTTATCCACACAAGAGATTGAACACAGGTAGAACTTAATTAGTATTTCTTCTCCATTACTTCCCTTTATCTCCCCAAGGCCACCACCTAGAATTTGTTTCTTCCTCTACATGTGTGTGTCATAGTTATAGTCATAAAATATGTTAATATTTCTACATGATTTGAAATCATATAAATTGTTCAAGGTGTTACGTATCTTTTAGTAACTTGGCTTTCTTGCTCAACATCATGTGACCCACTGTTTATAAACAAAAAATAAATTACAACAGAAAGATGATTAAATATCATGTTGCACACTTACACAATAGAGCTATATACAGATGGTATCCAATGAAGCAACTTTGCAGTTGGATGGAGCTTCTATTGTCATATATAATGTAGTGCTAATGTGTACTAATATGCAAATGTAAACGTGGAATGGAGCCAGATTTGTTTTTCCCATCCAATCAGATTGTCTCTGCACTTGGAAAGCCAACTTAAGCAGAAGGTTAATGATTGCTATATATTTGGGATCTTGTTTTGACATGCTCTCTGAGCTTGTGTTGTAGCTGCATGCTGCATTCTTGGGCATTTCCTTTCTTCTCTCTACCTACAGACTTCTTGCTTGTTCAGTTTTTCACTTGGATGCCTGTTCTCACTTCAACTGTTGTGCCGCAGTGACTGCTGGGATGCATTGTCAAGACCAGAAATTTCTCCTCATGGTTATATACCTTGAATTCTTTGATCTAAGTTCCATGCTGTTGGGTCCAGGTGTAGGCTCTCTGCTTTAAGTTTGGACTACAGTTCCTTGTTACATTCTCATTTGATAATTTCAAAGCCCAAACTTGTGAGTTATACCCTTGTGGCTAAAACTTCCAACTATTATAGTGTAGGTAGATTAGGCTCCACAGCATAGAAGTAGGGCAGGATCCGAAATCAGCTCATAAAAAACATTATAGGTTACATTTTAATTATTTTATTGATGGTCCCTTGTGTTAGGAAGTCACAAAATTACCCAGTTCTTCCCAAAGAAAAGAAAGAAGTGAGCACTCCCAACTCCACACTGCAATGGCTTTGTGTTTAGTTTGTTTTTCCTGTCTTACTACAGTATTTCTGTACTTACACACAGTTATCAACATTTTTACTGACTTGGGAACTACATTTGCTTCTATGCCCCACACCTTCTTTCCTTCTTCCTGATAGTGCCCCTTTCAGCAATGGCAAAAGAGTAGCACATGCTGCCCCTGTTTCCACTGCATAGAGATTAACGGTGTTGTTACTCTCCTTCAGTCGTTACTAGCAACTGTCTCGCTTCAGCTGTCTTATACTGCTTGTTTCCCTTTGCGTGTAGAAGGCCTGTTTCCCTTGCCTTCTGGCATCATTGGTAGCCAATGACAATTTGCTGCCAGGTAGTTGTCAGTTGGTACTTGCAGCTTCCAGGAATATAACCAACTCCTGGTAGCATTTAAAACAGTGGTTCTCAACCTTGCTAACACTGCCACCCTTTAATACAGTTCCTCATGTTATGGTGCCCCCCAACCATAAAACTATTTTGTTGATCCTTCATGACTGTAATTTTGCTACAGCTAGAAATTGGAACATAAATATCTGATATGCTGGATATCTGATACGTGGTCTCTGTGAAAGGGTCATTCAATCCCCCAAAGGGGTAGTGACGCACAGGTTGAGAACTGATGATTTGATATTTTCTCATTCTCAAGATCATGTTGGAAACTCTTCTATAAAGTCTTTAAGTATGCATTTGGGTTGTTTTGTTTTTTCTTAGTTTTCCTTTTTTCTTCAGATATGATAATTCAGGGCTGTTGAATGTTGCTTTCCTATCAGCACGTGCAGTCCTTCTATCTTCCACGCTTTCGTCTTTTATCAAATGGTAAATTGTTTACCGTAGACTCCACCCTTTGGATACAAGCCTCTTGTGGTCTATGTATAGTCACAGTTATGTAATCAATACCATTATCTAATTTCTAAGCGTTTGATCACATCAAAAAAAAATCCCATGCCCTGGGAAAGTCACCTTCTGCTCTTTACTCCTCAGCCACTGATACCACTACCCACCCCAAGTTTCTCTGAATATTTTGTACAGGCAGAATCATTGTCACATGGCTTTTTGCATCTGGCTTCTTCTACTGAGCAAAATGTTCTCGCCAATCTTTGGATTACACCAGTATTTCATTCATTTGAAATGGCTGCGACATTTTGTTAGGTTATACTTCCGGTACTGGAAAGGAGGTAGTTTCCACATTTGGACTACTATGGGAAATGTCACTGTAACCACATGGGAGCAAGGTATCCGATGAAATTTTGCTTTAATTTCTCTTGCTTATGAACCTAAAATTCCTGGGTCATTTGATTACATGGAAGGTTTAACTCTTGCTTTGTTTTGGTTTTGGTTTGAGACAAGGCTTCTCTATGTAGCCTAAGTTGGCCTGGAACTTGCTGTGGAGTCTGGGCTGCTGTCTAACACTTGCCCCCCCCCCGCAACTTTCTGTCCCATAGGTGACAACTAACATGTACCAGGACACTTGGATACATTTAACTTTTTAAGAAACTGTAAAAATTTCTCAAAATGAGTTACTGAAGTTTCATTATATTTTCTAGAAATTAATTCCTAATCAAACATATCATTTGCCAATATTTTCTCCCATTCTCTGGTTTGCCTTCTGACACAGTTGGTAGTCTTGTTGGCTACCCAACAGTTTGTTATTTTGATGAGGCCCAATTTACCTGTCACCTCTTGTGTTATCTCTGGAATTTGTGTGTCCTGTGCTTCCTTCCACTTTACCTGCCTCTGTGGCAGCTCTGTGTAGAGTTTGTATTTACTTCCATTTGATCCCTTTAAAAATTCTGTCAGAGCATGGCTTAAGACAATATCTGGTTCTAAAGGCCCACAGTCATATTGGGAGAGTCAGAGATTCACTTCCAGTACTGACCTTGTCTGTTAAGAAGGTGCATGGCTGTCTTTCCATAGTTCCAGGTTAGCAGCTCTGGCTAGTGTTCCAAACAAAGGCCAGCAGCAGGGATTTTACCTTTCTTGGCCCCTGTCCTGTATTTTGACCAGGTCCCTCTCTAGATGCCTGCATCCCAGAAGACTCTTTGGTTCCTTCTGTACCTTTTTGACAGTGTCTGTTTGGGTTGTGAAGCACAGCTGTTCCACAGCATCTGTCCTGGAGTATCAGGTACCCTGTATAATTCCCTTTGGTTTCTGGTTCCCAGAGCTATTGGTCTCTTACACTGTCTTTCAAGACTTTAATTCATTTTTTCTTTTTTGTTTATCTCTGCATGTGTTTAGAGCAGAGGATTATCTATCAAGGAATGAGCATCTCAGGTCATCCTGGCCAGAATTCACAAAAGGAGTTTCCTCACTTAATTACCTGCAGCTGATTGATGTAATCATGCTGAATTAAATCCATCCATGGCAATGGTGTTAATGCCTGAATCTTAAAATCTTCAACTAACTGTCCAATCAATGGTTCTTAAAGCTACTTTTTGCTGGATATTAATGATTTTCTATAACACAGTTATAATACCATCAAAAGCTCCTTTAAGTTGGAACGTGAGAAGACACCAGTCCTATCTGAGTAGGTAGCCATAAAGCCTTCTAAGTCAGAAGTAGGAAACATGTATAGTTCCTGAGGCAGAAGGGGCTGGAGAGAGCTGACGACGGTAATTTGCAAGGTGGAGGCACGTGCTAGACAGAGTGCTAGGCATTGTGTCATGCATTTTGGAAGGTACCTACTTTACTCCACATAAGCTTTGGAGATGGTCAGAGCTTAGAAGTTAAGTCTTTGGAACAAGTTGAGACTGACAAACTCCGATGAAAGACAAGGCTGCCAACATGGTGATTCACAGACCATGCAATTCACCCTAGCAAGCTGTCATGGTGTTCAGCACAGCAGGCCAGGTCACATCAGAGCTGCATACTCTTATTGAAAGCCATGATGACCTCTGAGGTCTTTCCTGGCTCACGAATGAGATAACTTTTCCAAGGAGCAGACATGATCATTTTCCCGTGGTGTTGCTGGGATGAAGTTAGCTTCCTCCTAATGCTCTAGAATCTGAAATGTACCGCAGTAGGCACATGATAAGATGGCTTCTAGGCACGGAGGATGGTTCATTTCTAAGCAATCACAAACTAATCCTGAGGCTGCTCACTCCCTCACTTGCAGAAGCCTTGTGGAAACTGATGGGCATCTACCTATCACCTTGGCCATCTGGGATCAGAAAGGAGTAAGATGGGCTTCACTGTGGAAAATGTCACCTGTCTACAGGTAAAAGCACTTTAAAGCAAATCATGGCCATGAGATATTGCCAGATATTTGATTATACTGGGTAAAGATGTGTCACTGTGACTGGTTTGAAAAGGAGCTAAACAGCCAATAACTAAGCAGAGAGAATAGGTGGGACTTCTAGGCAAAGAGAGAAACTGGCACACAGAGGAGATACCAGTGAGATGCAGAAAAAGTTGGAGGTATAGAATGAAAGAAAGGTAGAATGTAATTTAAATAACATGGGTTAATTTAAGATATAAGAGCTGGCTAGGAACAAGCCTAAGTTGTAGGCCAAGATGCCTACTTATAATAATAAGTCTCCATATCATTCTTTGGGAGCTGGTTGGCAGGACAGAGAAAGACCCATTACAATGCAATATTAATTCTCACTAGATGGTTTGGAGAGAGCTGCAAAGAGAAACGCACCAAGGGAAATTAGTTTCAGTAAGTCACAGAGGCAAGAAAATTCAAGGCTCTTTAGCAGATAATGACTGAATCTAGAGGTCAGGCCTGTAAAAGGAGCTATGGCACATAAACTGGAATAGTAAGGCAATGTAGATTATCTTTCCTCTGTCAAGAATATCACTAATTGCGAAGTGAGGTACTATTGAACCTACAAGCAAGAAAAATGTGAGTTAAATTATTACACACCATGTATCATAAACTGGATCCAGCCAGGTGGAGGGCAGAGTGGAGGGAGAGTACTGGGAAAGATGACTGGAATTGGGAGCAATGGGCAAGGCAATGTAGAAATTTACTGCAATGGAACTTCCATGGAATAATTTTTTTTAAAAAAAGCCTAATATCAGAGAGCTTAGAATACAAAACAATATGTTTCTCGCAATAGATGAAATATAATAATTCCCCAAAGCAGAAACCTAAAAGATAATTTTTTATTAGCAAACAGTTATTTGTAAAAACATAAAGGCAAAGAAAATATGGATGAGATGTCATTTCGCTCATCAAAATGATAAATCATGGAACATACTATTTAGTATTGACAAAAATACTAAAATGTGCACATTAATAATTTAAGTATAATAACAAATAAAAATTAATACTACTAAAATGTATCTTGAAAAGAACCTAAGTATCTATACAATCTTTACTAATTATTTCTATCCCAGGAATCTCACTCACTCCATACATAGACTCCAAAAATTTATGAACAAGAACATAACATGATTACGATAACATGCAAGCTGTACAATGTAAAGTTGTCGTTACACATGTAAGTAAACTGACAATCATAGACATATTAGCAAATTACCAAGATATTAATTTACTAACATGTAGAAAAACTCTGTAATATAATAGTAAATTTCAAGACCACATCACAATCCCAGAGAACCTAGACAACAATGAGGACCCTAAGAAAGACATACATRGATCTAATYTACATGGGAAGTAGAAAAGGACAAGATCTCCTGAGTAAATTGGGAGCATGGGGACCTTGGGAGAGGGTTGGAGGTAGGGAGGGGAGCAGAGAAAAATTAGAACTCAATAAAAATAAAAAATAGTAAATTTCAAAGAGAGAAAACAAAATTCTATATAAGATACAAATTGAATTCAAGAAAAATTGTGTAATAAGACGTAGAAGGAGAGGGGATCTTAGTAAATGGGTAACATTAGCAATAAATGGAATTTTTCCTCCCTGTAGTCTTTCCTATTAGTAAACTGTTTCCAAAAGAGTTTACACTGACCATGTTTACCTTTTACAATTTCACTTCCTTAAAACAAGCTCCACTACAATTAAAATGTAATAGGAGCATAAGGTTATGCATTCACTCAGGGAGAATAGCAGGTGCTTGTCTTCCCTTGCAACTACAGATGATCATCATGAATGAAGATTTCCCTTGGAGATGCTAGAAGGGATCTATGTCATATACATTTCCATATTTGCAACAGTAGACTTTAACTGTGTCTGCTATTAGTTATGACACAGAGTCAGAGGGTATTAAGGTTAGAGGTATCATTTCTAATCCAAGGTGAAGGAGCATAGTTGAGGTTGCAAAGTTAAATGACAAGCCTGGAGTTTGAATTCAAGTCAGTCTGCCTATCTATCTATCTATCTATCTATCTATCTATCTATCTATCTATC
>LOEQ01003938.1:117460-128534 GCA_001685075.1 Bramus lutescens
CTATCTATCTATCTATCTATCTATCTATCTACCTACCTACCTACCTACCTGTCTCTCTCTCTGCCCATTCATTTTCATTGTACTACCTGCCTCTCAGATGTGGATACTTCATAGCCTTCCTAAGAGCACAGTTCCATTCTGTCCATTGCTAAGTGGAAGCAAATATGATTGTCTTGGAAACAATATGGCCACATCGAGAAGAAACTCACAAGTAAAGGCAACAGACACCAAGCTCCCTGATAAGGTAGCCTTGGACAGAGGCTCTGCTACATCTGCTGTTCCCTACTCTTGAAGCCCTAGTGCTTTGTGTCGTCTGTGGTAATTGAGAAAATAGGGCAATGTCATTTACCTACCTGGCAAGGTAAGGCGACTTGTGGAACTAGTGCTTGGAGCGGGTGAGCCATGAGAACGCTTCTTTGTACCTGTAAAGAGGACAGGGAAGATAAGGAAAGCATAACTGTGGGTCAGCTGGGACAGGGAAGTGTGTATTCTATGGCACAAAGAAGTCAGAAATTCAGATTGTGCCTTTGTGGAATTATTACCTCTGGGTAGCGGCTTGGCATGCTGGATGCAAATGTTCTTGAGCAGACCACCTCAGTAGTAGTAGGGAGTCTTCCTAAATGTGTTGCTTCCACAGATTCCAATTTCAGTGTTCTAAGTGGAGCCTATTGTTTTTCTTAAGCCCCCAGATAGTTATAATATGCATGTAGGATAATAATTTCCAGGTAGGAAATGAAGTTTAGGATTCAGAACTGAGGGATCTGGGGGTTTGGACCTGTTTTAGCTATATCCTTTCCCTGCTATCAGATCTTAAGTTGTGAATGGGATCTGTCTGAGTCTCAGATCTTCACCTGGAAATGAGTAAAGTAACAACTATATCCAAGTGTTCTGGCAAGGCAAAGTGTGTACTCAGAAACTGTGGGTCAACACTTAGGCTACATAGTGGGGTTCTGGAGCATACAGAAGATGGTGACTAACTCTCATTAGGGATTTGATTATCTTTCTTCATAAAACAGTTGAGTGCATAGTGAAGAGATGAAGAGGAAGCCTCCACGATGAGGTGGGAAAAAAATGCAGCCAAAAGGATAAAACAAAAGGAGACAGAATTGTTCAGCAAAATAAGACATTTCTCACATGCATACATCTTACACATGTACATGTACATATAAATTTACACACCTATATGTGCACGTATATTATATAGTTATAAATGTTATTTGCTCAGATTTTTAGTTACTTTATTTTGTCATCCATATTGAGGAGAAAGAGACATGGAAGCCCAAATCAGCAGCAACCTATATGATAATCCCTTCATGGGTTGATAGAAGTGAAAAGAGAATTATACAATGTTTTGTTGTGTAACTCATGCTGGTTTTGACCTCAGTATTTTTTTCTGTCTTAGTCTCCTGTGTATTGTGTTATAGGCATGCGACACCTAGTAAGACCAGAAAAATATTGAGTGTATACATAAGTCAATGTTATTATTTTATGAGTTTCTGCAATTGCCCAATATCTTAGCTACTTTTATATTTCTGTAACAGAACACCACGACTAAGGCAAGTTATAGAAGAATGCATTTCATTTGGCTTACAGTTTCAGAGCATTAGAGTCCATAACGGTGGAGCAAAAGCATGGGAGTGGGAAGAGCTGAGAGTTCACATCTTGATTCACAAATAGGAGGAAGAGAGAGAACACTGGGAAGGCATAGGTCTTAACAAATCTCAATATCACCTTACTGGGCCCTCCACCCAGCCCCAAAAGACTTCTACCAAGCAGGCCCAGACTACACAAACCAGAACACATGAGTGACCTGTCTGCCAGTAGAACTGTATCCCTCCCTGTATCTAGCCCCTCCCCCAGCCCTTTCCCAGGCCCACACCATCAGAGTTAATCCCTGACCCTGGTGCTGCTGTGCCTGCCCCTAACTCCAGAGGACTTCTGCCACTGAGGTACAGACCACACCAGCCACAACCTGTGGGTGACCCTCCTGTCCTGTGGCCTGCCCCCTCCCATCTCAGCACCAGCACCACTGCTGAGTCTTGCTCCAAACTCCAGAGGAATCCCACTACTCTAGCGCAGCTCTTACCAGTGGACAAGCAGATGCCAGATGGACTGTGGCCATCCCTGGGTTATGCTCCCCCAAGACTCTACTGCCCAACCTCTCCCAAATCATCATCTTCTCTGTGGCCAGCCCATAGGCCTAGACACAGTCCACATCATTTGGAGAACAGATGCCATATGCCCACAGACAAGTCAGAAGAATAACCCAAGCATCTCTACTTGAGGCAAGGATGGTCCCCTAGGTACACCAGAAGATTAAGGCTTTATTGGAGGTAAGGCCAGATCTAGAGACACAAGAAGACTTTGGCTTTACCAAAAACCAAAATGAATCAATGGACCCAAGGCTCTCAAAACTCCAGTAGAAACATCCCATTGGACCTGAAGGCTGACCAGTAACTAGAACTTACCAACAACAAAATAATAGGAATTAACAATCACTGGTCTTTAATATCTCTCAATATCAATGGACTCAATTCACAAATAAAAAGAAACAGACTACCAGAATAGATTTAAAAAAAAAACAGGATTCATCTTTCTGCTGCATACAAGAAATATACCTCAACTTCAAAGACAGACCTTGCCTCAAAGCAAAGGGTTGGAAAATATTTTCCAATCAAACAGACCTAAAAAGCAAGCTGGTGTAGTTATCCTTATATCTAACAAAATAGAGTTCAAGTCAAAATTAATCAAAAGA
The DNA here is from genome assembly GCA_001685075.1 of Bramus lutescens. NCBI lineage: Eukaryota > Metazoa > Chordata > Mammalia > Rodentia > Cricetidae > Bramus > Bramus lutescens. The sequence continues at coordinate 120,216 of LOEQ01003938.1, forward strand.
GATGGAGAAGGACATTTCACAGTCACCAAAGGACAAATCCACCAAGATGATGTCTCAATTCGGAACATCTATGCTTCAAATAAAACATTTGTAAGCTTAAGTCACATATCAAAGCACACACTATGAGTGGGAGACTTCAACACTCCACTTTTACCAAAAGGAAGATCATTCAGACAGAAACGAAACAAAGAAATAACAGAACTAACAGATAAAATGACTCAAATGGACATAAAAGATATCTTCATTTCACACAAACACAAAAGACTATGCCTTCTCTACACCTCATGGAACCTTCCCCAAAACTGATCATGTACTTGAGCACAAAGTGAGTCTTAACATATATAAAAAATGGAATAACCCTCTGTATCTTATCAGATCATCAGGGATTAAAGTTAGAGATCAGCAACAACACAAACTATAGAAAGCCTACAAACTAAAGGAAACAGAACAATCCCTGGGTCAAGGAAAACTTAAGATAGAAATGAAATACTTCCTAGAATTCAATGAAAGTGAATGCACATCATATTGAAACTTAGGGGACACAATGGAAGCTGCAATAAGAGGAAAGTTCATAGCACTGAGTGCCTACATAAAGAGTTTAGGAAAATCTCATACTAGTGACTTAATGGAGCACCAGAAAGCTCTAGAACAAAAAGAAGCAAACACCCCAAAAGGAGTAGACACAGGAAATAATCAAACTGAGGGCTGAAATCAATAAAATAGAAACAAAGAAAACAATGAAGTAAAGAGCTGGTTATTTGAGAAAATCAACAAGATGGACAAACCCTTATCCAAACTAATAGGCAGAGAGAGACTATCCAAATTAACAAAATCAGAAATGAAAAGGGGGACATAACAACAAACACTGAGGAAAACCAGACAGTAATTAGGTCATATTTAAAAAACCTGTACTCTACAAAATTGGAAAATCTAAAAGAAATGAAAAAAATTATTGATAGATACCACATACCAAAATTAAATCAAGACTAGGTAAACAATTTTTATAAACTATAACCCCTGAGGCAAAAAAACCCACAGTCATTAAAAGTCTTCCAACAACAACAACAAAAACCAGAGTCAGATGGTTTCAGTGCAGAATTCTAACCAGACTTTCAAAGAAGAGCTACTACCAGTACTCCTGAAATTATTCAACAAACCAGAAACATAAGGGACATTGCCAAATTCTTTTATGAGGCCACAGTTACCCTGATACCCACACCATACAAAGATGCAACAAAAAAGAGAATTACACACCAATTTCCCTCATGAACATTGATTCAGAAATACTCAATAAAATACTGGCAAACCGAATCCAAGAACACATCAACAAGATCATCCACCATGATCAAGTGGGCTCCATCCCAGAGATGTGGGGATGGTTTAACAAACAAAAATCTGTCAATGTCATCTACCACATAAACAAACAGAAAGAAAAAAATACCACATGATCATCTTATTGGATGCTGAAAAGCCTTTGACAAAATCCAACACCCTTCATGATAAATAGTTTTGGAGAAACCAGGGATACAAGGAATATATCTAAATATAATAAAAGCAATATGCAGCAAGTCAACAGCCAACATTAACTTAAATGAAGAAAAACTTAAAGCAATTTCACTAATATTAGGAACAAGATAAGGCTGACTACTCTTTCCATATCTTTTAACAATAGCACTCAGAGTTGTAGTTGAGCAGTAAGACAACAAAAGGAGATCAAGGGCATACAGATTGGAAAGGAAGCAAAGTACTGCTGTTCACAGAAGATAGGATAGTATAAAAAAGTGACTTCAAAAATTCAAACCAGGGAACTCCGACAGCTGATAAACACCTTTAGCAAAGTTGCTGGATGCAAGACTTACTAAAAAGAAATATCAGTAATCCTTTTATATACAAATGATAAAAGGGCTGAAAAAGGAATCGGGGAAACTAACTTATCACTAAACAACCAAGTGATAGACTTTTATGATAGGAACTTCAAGTCTTGGAAGAAAGAAATCGGAGAAGACATCAGAAGAGGGAAAGACTCTCCTTTGCTCATGGATTGGTAGGATTAACAAAGTAAAAATAGCCATTCTATCAAAATTCCAACACAATTCTTTATAGACCTTGAAAAAATAATACTGGAAAAAAAAACCATGATAGCTAAAACAATTCTGTAGAATAGAACAGCTAGAGGTATCACTATCCCTGATTTCAAGCTCTACTACAAAGCTATAATAATAATTAAAAAACAGCATAGTATTGGCATAAAAATAGACAGGTAGATCAATGCAATTGAATCAAAGGCCCACACATAAATCTACATACCTATGGACACCTGATTTTTTGATTTAAAAAAAAAAGCCAAAATTATACAATGGAGGAAAGAAAGCATCTTCAACAAATTGTCCTGGCATAACTGGATGTTGATATGTAGAAGGATTCAAATAACACCTGGGGTGATGGGAGAGTTGGCCCTGTGGTTATAAGAATGGGAGAGCTGTCCCTCATCTCCACCAGCTAGGACACTTGCGAGAGCAGACCCCTCACCTTGCCTAGGCAACACAATGGAGCCAACCCTGTTGCCACAGGTATGCATGAACCAGTCCCAAAGTAGTGAACACGGGAGAGCTGTCCGATGGCAGCATGGGTGGGGGAGAGTTGCCCCCACCCCCACTCCTATCAATGCCTGAGACAGGTGTGAGAATAGGCCCTGAGGTCACAAGAGCAGAAGTGCTGTCCTGTTGCCCACCAACTGTAACACGGGAGAGAAGGCCCTGCACCCCACCTAAGTAGCACAATAGAACCAACCTTGTTGGCAGAGGTATGAGTGAGCCAGCTCCAAATTTGTAAGCATTGGAGAGCTGACCCCACTAGTCTTCTGTCATGTGGTGGTGTGGGAGGGTGAGGATGTCCCCCTTGTCTCTGTCTTACTGCCTGCAACAGATGAGAGAGATGGCCCTGCCCCTCTCCAGCTGCAGCACTGCGGAAAGGAGCCCTGTACGTGTCCTGGGCAACATGACAGAGCTGGTCCTAATGGTGTAGGTGTGGGAGAACCAACACTGAGGATGTGAAAACAGGAGAAATGGACCCACCCTTGCTCATTGCTGCAGAGGTGAATTAGCTAAGGTAATGCTGGAGAGCTCACCCTGGTGGTGAGGACAGGAAAGGATAGGCAGGCAGACCAACCTTACAGCTGCCCAGAACTAGGGTTCTGACTTGTCCTACCCCAATATCCACCCTACTTATGATCTGCTGGAGCACATGAAGGAACCTGATGTGCAGGCTTGAAACTGCAGGATCTCCACAACAGAGGGCAACAAGAGGATATCCAAGAAGAACCCTAATGAGGACCCAGCATTAACAGTGTAGCAGAAACCAGAGACCTCGAACCGAACCAATGACTCTTTGCAATAAACTCTTGCAATTAAAGATATGTGAACAAAGGGGTTTTACTGCGTGACTTACTGTGTCACACTACAGCTTCTGTGACAAGATTTTAAACTTTTACCTCACTCTTTTTCCTTTTTTCTCTCAAATTTTGTTTCATTTTAGGGGGAGTGCGGGGGCAGAGGGTGGATGGGAAGGGATGGGGAAATGAATGGAATCAAGATACATGATTTAAAAGACACAAAGAACAAATAAAAAGAAAGAAAATAGGAGAATGCAAATAGATCCATATCTATCACCCTGCATAAAACTCAAGACCAAGTGGACAAAAGAATTCAATATGATTCCAGTTACACTGAATCTGACAGTAGAGAAAGTGGGAAATAGCCTTGAATACTTTGGCAAACGGAACAACTTCTGAATAGAACACTAGCCGCACAGACACTAAGATCAACAATTAATGCATGGGACCTCGTGAAACTGAAAAGCTTCTGTCAGGCAAAGAGCACTTTCAATAGGACAAAATGGCAGCCTACAAAATAGAAAAAGATCTTCACCAAGTCCACATCCAACAGAGGNGTAGTGATATTTCATTTGTATTTTAATAAATAAAGCTTGCCTGAAGTTTAGAGAATAAAAAAGCCTCACTGAACAGTCTTACAGACTAGGCAATGGTGACCCACACCTTTAATCTCAGTAGCCACACTAGTTGCCATAGAAACCTGGCGGTAGTGGTGCACGCCTTTAATCCTATCACTATAGAGGAATATAAGACTTGAGGAGACAGCTCTCATACACAGTCTCATTCAGAGATTTCTGGAGGCAGAATCACCACTTTGAACCATTTTGGTAAGAGCCAGTGGCTAGCTGCTTTGCTTTTCTGACCTTCAGGTTAAACCCCAGTTTTTGCCTCCGGGTTTTTATTAATCATGCTACAATCCAACTTTTAAAATGTGGTACTGACCTAAACAGAGAATTCTCAACAGAGTAATTTCAAATGGCAGAGAAACACTTAAAGAAATATACATCATTCTTAGCCGTCAGGGGAAGGCAAATTAAAACGACTCAGATACCATCTTACACCAATCAGAATGACTAATATCAAGAACACCAATGATAACTTTTGCTGGAGAGGATGTGAAAACTTGTACAGGCACTTTGGAAATAAATATGGCAGTTTATCAGAAAACTGGGAATCAATCTACCCCCAAGACCAAGTTATACCAATCTTGGGCATGTTCCCAAAGGATGATCAATCATACCACAAGGACACTTGCTCAACTATGTTCCTAAAACCTTTATTTATAATAATCAGAACCTGGAAACAACATAGATATCCTTCAAGTGAAGAATGGATAAATAAAATGTGGTACACTTACACAATGGAGTATTACTCAGTTATTAAAAAAATGACATTCGGAAATTCAAAGGCAAATGGATGGGACTAGAAAAAAATGATACTGAGTGAGGTAACACAGACCCATAAACATAAACTAGGTATGTACTCAATCTTAAGTGGATATTAGCTCTATAATAAATTATAACCATGCTACAATCCACAGACCCAGAGAAGCTAATTAACAAGGGTGACCCAAGGGAAACACATTGATCTCCCTGAGAAGGGAAAATAGAAGAGGCAGTCTGGGTGAACTAGGGGTGGGTGAGGATAGGACCTTTATGGATTGGGTTGGAGATAAGTGGAGGGAGGAATAGTACGGAAATAGATGACTGGAAAGGGGGACATTTCAGGGTCAGTAGAAACCTGATGCAAGGGAAACTCCCGAGTCTCTACATCTACAGCTAAGTATTCTAGCAATAGTGGCTGGGTAACCTGGGCTGGCCATCGCCTGTGACAAGATTGGAGACTACTCCAACTGTCATCAGAAAGGTATCATTCAGTAACTCATGGAAACAGATGCAGAGACTCACAGTCAAACTCAGGGAATCTTGCGGAATAAAGTGAGGAGAGATTGTAGGAGCCAGAGTGGTCAAGAACATCATAAGAAAACGCACAGAAACAACTAACCTGGCTTGTAGGAACTCACAGAGTCTGAACCAGCAACCAGGGGGACTGCATGTGACTGACCTAGGCCCTCTACATGTATGTGACAGTTTTGTAGCATGCTATACTTGTGGGACTCCTAATAACGGGAGCAGGGGCTGTCCCTAATGCTTTGGCTTGCTCTTCGGAACCTATTCTCCATACTGGATTACCTTGCTCAGCCTTAATGCTTAGTCTTAAATGTAACTTGATACGCCATGCTTTGTTGATAACCATGGAAGGCCTGACTCTTTCTGAACAGAAACAGATGAAGAATGGGTTGAGGTGGACTGGACGGGATGGAAGGGAGGTAAGGGGAGGGAATGGAAGAAGGGGAGGGAGGAGAAAATGTGGTTGGGATATAAAATTAATTAATTAAAAACTCTGAAAGCTTATCCCACAGAGACACATCCTCCAACAAGTTTATATCTCATAACCCTTTCTAAACAGTTTAGTGAACTGAGGAGCGCATATTTAAACAAAAGGAACAATGGGGGCCATTCTTGTTCAAACCACCATATTCAAACTATTAGCAAAGTCATATGCAGAGAATCAGGGTGACTAAAAGTTGTGCTAATGGACAAAATTCCATAATCACAGTCCAGACAAAGATAGCAAGATGCTCTACTGAATGATCAGCATTAGAAAAAGCAGGAACCCATAACTGGAGATGTGTGACCAGTGAGGTTTTCCTGCCCTAGAATAACCTGGTAAGGTGCAGAGGTAAATTTTGGGTGGTGCTGGGGACTGTGTTCTCCTTCCTCCAACTTCCCCAAGATTCTCATACTTCCAATATCATGTTTTCCCTCCCCCTTCCTCTCCTCTCTCTCTCTCTCTCTCAAAACAAAAAGAATGAAGTCCAATTAATGATGGTTAACTACTCCTGAATATGAGGATTGGCCTCAGAGAGAGGTTAATATAACCCTTGTCACTCTGCTGAAGAAAACTTATTTTTCCTTTTCCAGTAGCTATCAATTACAAATAGCTTCTTAGTGATTGGCAGCCCTCTGTGTCCACTTCTACTTTTGCATGCTGAGATTCCATCTGGCTTTAGTTTGTGCAAGTCTTGTGTGTGTTGCCACTGTCTCTGTGAATTCAAATGTGCATCAGTCTTGCTCTAGAAAACATGGTTTCCTTGAGGCCATCCATCATCTCTGGCTTTGATAATCTTTCCACCTCCTCTTCCACACTGATCCTTTGATGGGAGGGAGGTGTGATAAAGACATCTCATTTAGGACCAAATGCTCCAAAGTCTCTCACTCTATATTGCCCAGTTGTGGGTCCCTGTTTCTCTGATGAGGGTAGAGTAATACAGTGATCTGTGGATATAGTAATATATCATTATGAATTGTTTAGTGCTATATTCATTTAACAGAATAACAATAGTTAGTCTTCCCCCACCTCCTCATGTCTGTCTAATTTTAGGTCCTTAGCTTCATTAAAAATGTCAGGTATTTGCCCCATTTCATGGAGTGGGCCTTAAATACAATTTGAAAAGTGGCTGGTTACTCTGATAACATTCATGCTACTATTCCATCAGTGGACAAATCTTGCAGGCATGATAAGGCAAGACAGTGCATGGGTTCCTTCATCTTTTACTCTTTTTTTAGATATGTTTTTTATTATTTATACAGTGTCCTGCCTGCATGGACACCTGCATGTTATAAGGGGGTACCAGACCAATATGGGATTCCCCTTTGTATGCTGTGAATATCATTGGTTAATAAAGGAACTGCTTTGGGCCTATATCAGAGCTATAGGGGAACAGAGCTAGGCAGAGAAAACTAAACTGAATGCTGGGAGAAAGGAGGCAGAGTCAGGGAGAAGCCATGTAACCCCTATGGATGGAGATAGATGGCTGAACCTTGCTGGTAGGCCACAAGCTTTGTGGTAAAATATAAAACAATAGAGATGGGTTAATTCTAGATGTAAGAGCTAGCTAGCAATATGCTGAAGTAATTGGCCAAGCAGTGTTTTAAATAATATAGTTTTGTGTAATTATTTTGGGACTAATTGGCTGGGAACCAACAAGCTGCCTCTCTCTCTCTCCAACAAATCGGCACCTACATAGCCAACTAAAATCCATGCAAAACCTGAGGAAGCTTAAAAAGGAATTCTAGTCACAAAAGAACAGATTTAAGCATGGTTTGGTAATGTCATTTTCCTGGCTAGGCTCTGTTTGCTAGAAGTACTCAGAGGCATGGCTCCTTTAAGAGAGGTTTTCCTGATTCCACAGTAGCAGAAAAAAAGCTGCAGTTTTAAAATGCTGGCTTTCTGGGCCATGCTGCCAGCATGACCTCTGGCTCTTTCAGGAGGTCGAGCATTTAAATGGGGTTTGTGGACAGCATGCTGCAAGTTACTTGGTGGCGGCATGGGCCAATCAGAGTTGCGATAGTGAGGATGGCTGCCACCTGGCAGTCTCAGGCAATAAATGGACTTCCACTATGTTGGACTGTGTTGAGCAACCAGGTAGGGTCATATATATCCTAGTAATGATGCAGCTTAAGTTTTAAGAAGTGCTTAGCATTTAAAGAAATGCTCCTGGACAGTAAAGAATCACAGATACACAATAGGACAGATTCAGACATAAAAGACCTTTAAATGGGTCACAGTGTTGGATAAATATATGTAGGCTTGGGAGAGAGAAGAAATAGAGAGTCATAAAAGGAAATAAATGGTTTTTAAAAATAAAACAAAGTCTTTAAAGAGACAGAGTACAGACAGTCATATATTAAAGGAGTAAAGATAATAGAATAAATATTAAAAAGTAATGAGTAAGAAAAGCCATATAAAGATGGAATATGCAAAGAGCATCTGGATTATGAATATTATTGTGTTTTCTTTGAATTTTTTACTGTGAAGGAACTAAGTACAGAGAGACATTTTATTTTATGGGCTGCTAAGCTAAA
>LOEQ01003938.1:129264-149900 GCA_001685075.1 Bramus lutescens
AAGATGGGTGCCCCAACAGTACAGAAGAACTTTGGGTGACTGTCCAGGCAGTGACATGTCTCTTTCAATTTTAGAGTTTTGGAAGTTGCTTACAATGGACTTTCAGTTTACATAGGTAATATTATATCCTGGAGTCTTTGATGGAGTTGAGCAATTGATAGTTATAGTTTTGCTTAGTTATAATAAAAAATAAAGTTGATATAAATATTGTAACTATGATTCTTATTTGATACATGTTTTGTTATATGTAATTTTACTATGTTGAAGATAAAGCCTTCCTTTTCATTTAAACAGAAAAGGGGAGGTGATGTGGGATTCCCTTCTGTATGTTGTGAATATCATTGGTTAATAAAGAACTGCTTTGGGCCTATAGCAGAGCTATATGGGAACAGAGATAGGCAGGGAAAACTAAACTGAATTCTGGGAGAAAGGAGGCAGAGGCAGAGAAAAGCCATGTAACCCTGACAGAGACAGATACAGGAACCTTGCAGGTAGATCAAGAGCCTCATGGTAAAATATAAAACAATAGAGATGGGTTAATTCTAGATGTAAGAGCTAGCTAGCAATACACTTAAGTAATTAGCCAAGCAGTGTCTTGAATAATATAGTTTCTGTGTGATTATTTCGGGGCTAAGTGGCCGGGAACCAACAAGTGGCCTCTCTCCCTCCAACACCAGATCTTATTATAGATAGTTGTGAGCCACCATGTGGTTGCTAGAAATTGAACTGAGGACCTCTGGAAGAGTAGCCAGTGCTCCTAATCTCTGATCTATCTTTTTAGCCCCTCATCTTTTCCTCTTGCTAATGCCATTTCAGGCTTAATTAGAACTTGATCGTCTTGATGGAGAATCCCATGGGAAATTCCCAACTCTATCCTAGAAACCCATGGTCAAAATGCTCTAACTTCCCTTAGCATCTATTAAACTGTCTGATGTGTAAACCTCCCCCTTCAACCAACCACTTATCTTAGCTTTTATTTTTCTTCTTGCTTACACAAACCTCCCCCTGAAGCTGCATATTTAGACACCAGTATGAGGTTTTGTCTTTAAAAGCCTCCTGCTTTAAATGCTTGGGAATGCCCTTCGGTTCCTAATGCCTAAATATAGTCCCAACTGGTTGGAGTAAAAACTTTCAGTTGGCTATAACTGTGTCTGAATGGTTATCTCTTGTGAGATCCCCATAAAACAGGCAGGTCACTGTTGTAGTTTGCACAGTTCATATCTGGGTGAGATTCATAATTACTTTTCTCCTCCAGCAGCATGTATGGTACCTTCCATCACTATGAAAGACAGTCAGTAAAGGTGAAGCTTCTATTTGATTATCAGCTCAATTTCTCCATGCTCTATGACAAACGTATGTGGTTTCTTCAGCAATAGGATCTTACCTTTAGGTTTTGGAGGGTAGCCAAAAGTTTTGACAATAACCCATTATTTTTGGAGGGGTCTGTGAGATCCTTTAAGCCAACAATTCAAATGATGTAATCCATTCACAGTATTAGTGGTTTTATTTGGTAGCACATGATGGTTATTTTCTCACCCATTATATGGTGAGGTGGGCCAGCCCCAGGCTGTGGCTCATTTTGCCCAGTCCTGGACATCCCACTAGACTCTGCCTAGTGGCAGCAGCTGGAGAAACCATGATCTGCAAACTTGTTCATTCCATTGTCCAGGTACCTTCCCTCTGGAGGGCCTGACAGTCTATCATGGCTTCTCAGAGGCTACCTCTCTGCTGTGAAGGTCACTGGCAGCTCTAAACAAGCAGCAAGTATCCATGGGCACGGCCGGAAATGCTGTGTAATCCTTGCCCCAGGGCAGCAAACCCTTGACATGACTCAGCAGGAACCCTCACATCCACAGTAACAATAACTGACCCTGAACAGCAGGGAGAGGAAGTTGAGGGCCTTGACCCAACCATATAAGAAGACTGACTACATTTTTTGTTGAATGTGTAAGACTTTGGGACTTTGGATTTGGAAAGCAGCTAAATGCTATAAGTATGACTTAATGGACCCTCCTAGTAGAAGCTTGGAAGACAGTAATGTTGAGAGCAGGGAGTCCCTTGCATGGAGGCTCAGAGAGGCCATTGCCTGAAGTGTGAAAGCTAAGCCTTGACTGCATTGGAGACCCCAAAATGTTGAAGATGCCAGAGCTGGGGGTTGTCTGCTGAGAGCTTCAAAAAGGGAATGGAAAGCAGTCCAAGAAAGAGAATTGTCCGCAGAGCTGGAAGGACCAGGAGATCTAAGTGCGTGGATCTGAGACTTCGGACTTTAGACTTTTAAACAGTCTGGAGACTGTGAAATACTGGAGACTTTTGAAGCTGAACTAAATCCATTTTGTTTTCTGATAAAGGCTACAAGCCTATGGGGGCCAAGGAATGAATGAAATATTAGAGTTTAAGTGGGAATAGTCCCACAGGTTCATAGAGTCCCTGTTGTCACTCCAGTTTTTTCAATCTTGGTGAGACTTACGATCGTAATGCTGTATCTAGAAATTTGAGCCCTTGTGACAGTTTTAATATAACTGGGCCTCGTAATCTCATAGGGAGTGGCACTCATTAGGAGGTGGGGCTTTGTTGGAGTGAGTGCGGCCTTATTGGAGGAAGTGTGTCACTATGGGGGAGGACTTTGAGGCCTCTTCTCAGGCTTCACTCAGTGTGACAATCAGTCAGTCCTGTTGCCTCTGAGGCAAGATGTAGGACTCTCTGCTTCAGCACCACATCTGCCTGCAGCTGCCATGCTCCCCATCCTGAAAATAATGGACTGAACCTCTGAAACTACAAGCAAGCCACCTCAGTTAAATGTTTTGATTTCTAAGAGTTGCCATGGCCATGGTGTCTCTTCACAGCAATAGAAACCCTAAGAGAGCCCTTTAAGCAGGAATACAATTTCAGTGGGCTGAGCTGGGCCCGGCTCTTTGAGAATGAATACTCAGGAAAGACTCTGTTTTGAGCTGTCAGGGAGAGCCATCTTTCTCCTGAACCACTGATGGGCTTTGACCTCACAAATGATATGGATTTTTAAGTGATTTCTGCCCATATATATTCAGGTTTCCAAGAAACTCAGATAGAGTTTACTACTTATGGCTGAGAACTGGGGAGGCTCTTTGCTATGCAATCACACAGAAAGAAAATGTCATGGTTTATTAGGCTATTAGGTTCACTTTATGCCTCCACTTTTCTTCTGATTTTTCTTTTTTCTCCCCTCTAGCACTCTCATGCATATATGTTCATTTTGCAAGCACACATGTAAACATGGAGGCTAGAACAGCCTTGGGTGTTATTTCTCAGTCAATGTTTACTTTGGCTTTAGAAGAGAGTATCTCAGTGGTCTGGAATTCATCGAGTAGGCATGGTGGTTTGAATGATAATAGCTCCCCATAGTTTCACATATTTGAATATTTGGTCCTTGGTTAGCTGAACTGCTTGAGAAGGATTAAGAGTTGTGGCCTTGTTGGAGTAGGTATGGGCTTGTTATAGGAAGTGTATCACTAGAGGTGAGGTTTGAGGTTTCAAAAGCAGGTATCTGTATCTCTCAGGATATAAAAGTTTCAGCTATTGCTCCAGTGGCACACCTGTCTGCTTCATGACATGATGGTCATTAAGTCGACTACCCTCAGGAATCATAATACCCAAATTAAATGCTTTCTTTTATAAGTGTTTCCTTGGTCGTGGTGTCTCTTCATGCCAACAGAAGACTCACACAGAAAAAAAAAAAGACTCAGACAGTATGCTAGGCTGACTGGCCAGCAAGTCCCAGAGTTCCATCTATCTTCACCTCTCAAATCCTGGGGTTAAAAGCATGGCCCATACCACCCAGCTTTTCTTTAACATGGGTTTTGGAAATCAAACTCATGTCATTATGTTTTCAGGGTGAGTATTTTCCACCTGGGCCATCTATCTTCGCATTCTTTACTCTGCATTCTTAAAGAGTGCATTCAATTTATAAAACTTTAGAATTCTCAGTTATTTCGTAAGTGGTTAAAAATACCAAAGAATAAGCAAGCATACTGACACAAACTTTATTTCATTTTCTCCAACTATTATGCTTTAAAAATATTAATTTCAGGACACAGTTTTGTTGGTCATATAAGAGTGTTTTGTAGACACTGAGGTATAGTAGTGTTCATCGCTGTTTGGTTTTTATTCTAAAGGAATCGTGTGTGTGCAATAATGCAATGCACATATGCAATGGGAATGGGTCATCTTTGGGAAGTCAGAACTTAAAGGCCAAGAATTAAACTGTCCTTGATCTACAGTGAATGTTTAGAGAGTAAACAATATAATCAGTCAGCTCAGGGCAGAAATGTCACCAGGGCAGCTTATGTGACAGGTGTCTTTTGACAAACAAATAGCTTTCAGATATTTCTAATTAATGTTCTTGGCTAGTTCAGCCAAAAGGCAATGAGTCCAATTATTCAGGAGGCTGGAAATGGGACAGAGATGGAAGTGACAGCCAAGGCTGCCACCCACAAGGTGAACACACACACACACACCTAAGACAGGACAGCCTGAGGCTAGTGAGAGTGAGAAACCAATGTGATTTGTAACTGAACTCAAACAACTCATATCCTTTCCACAAAATAGTGTAGCATGGCCACGCACAGCCTGCTGTGAAAAGAATGATTTAAGAACCCTCTGAGTCCAAATACCATCATTATAAACAGTCTGATAATAGGAGCATTGTTATAAACACAACCAGATCCCAGAGCACAGCATGAGTATAGGAAAGTCAGGGTGGGAAAGGATGTTGACACAGTAGGCATTTTAAATAAATTTATTTTAGCAGTTTACAAATGCCTGCCATTTATCACAGTCATAACGTTCTGGTCACTCTTGCTAAGAATATCTGCTGACATCTTTGTGTCCCATCTGGCCTATGGTAGTGGGCTGATGTCTCAGAACAAATGATCACTTGTGCCATTTTATGTCCTAAAAGAAAGGGCATAAGGCTCTCCTTCTAGCTGAGGAATCACTGGGAGTCTGGAAGACCTCAAAGCAAACTTGCCAAAGGGTTGTTCTCTACATAGATAGTCCCAGAGCTCAAACCTGCAGGGCTAAGTATACCTTTCCCACAGTACAGCATCAGTTCTGTTTGCTCTGCTGAGACTTGACTGTCTGCTCATCACAAAGAACCAAGAATAAGAGCTCTTTACACATCAGCATTTTATGCTGTTGAAATATAAGCTTTTTAACACTTGAATGGGCTCTGGCATTAGGCATGCCCAGAATATTTACAATCTTTGACCTATAACTGAACATCTAGCAATTTGTTGACAGAAGATATTCTAAAGTGTGACAAAACCTGATGCACAAACACTCATTTTCACTATTTAAAATGGAGGTGCTAAAATAAAAACATCTAGCTTCATTGATCAAAGGGAGAGGTGGTTAATAAACTGCACTAGAACTTCAAGACAAAATGTTGTATTGTGCTTGCACTGAAATTATATTAATGAGGAGATTTAAGAAACAGGAAATGCTTATAAGCCAATATTATATGAATGAGCCATAATGACGACTTAAGTACACTGTATGGCTTTAACTGTGTAAGCATGCACAAAGACCTCAAGGAAACACAGGGAAATACCAACAGTGATTGATTGTAGGATGGGATCGTTCAAGAGAATTTAAGTTCTTATAAATGATCTAGTAACATCAATTTTATTATAAAGCAACCAAATCCCACAGGGCAGAAGTGCACTGCTCAAGGCTATAATTTACAAGGCGGGTGGTAATACAATGATTACGGTGCAAGAATAATATGCAGAGCCACACTAAGTAGCAATTGTGTGGTACACTTCATCACCACAAGGGGGTGCCTCTTAGTTGTCGCTTTGAAATTAGCAGTTGGGTACAGATCTTATGACAGTAAATGGCTTCTGTCCTCAAAGGCAAAGATAATGACTAGGCTAATGCTAGTTTATTCTGAAGGGCAGGAAAACATTTCCAAGAATGGAGAAAGTGAAATAATTTAGAATTTGAAAGCTGACATCCAGAGATGTAATATCATTGTCCTCAGTGAAAAATAACTTGGAAGCTGGGTCAACTCCAAGAACAGCAACCTGAGCTTCTGATAATCCATTTAACACAACCTTCAGCTCACAAAGACTACATGGACATGGCAGTCATGCTCTGTGAATACATCTCTGTGCAGTAAAGGCAGTTGCTTCTTGGGCATTGCCCAGCATTCAGTGATGGAGGGTGGAGCAGGTTCTGGCAGCCCCAGAGTTGGCATAAAATGTGGACCATAACAAGCAACAATCGCAAGAAAAACACAGCCTTTTCATGTTTTCAAATTCCAATTAAGAGGTTAACTCATGTTTTTATTTGACAGTTAGAGGAATATACAATTATTTATTTATTACTAGATGCGAGGGGGGAATTGGACATGAAGGATTATCAGGCTCTTTTGTGCAGTAAAGAGCAACAATAAGCAGACTTTTAATATTTTGAACAGCAGTTTGGCACTCTTGGTTTTACACAAATCCCATGTTGTGTCTGCATTTGGAGGTGTGACGTTACAGTGTGTGAGCAACTTTGAGCATGAAACAGCAGCACCATAGGGAACATAATGCTCTTCCTCAGAGTGGAGGGGGATCCCCTTGCCCTTTGATACACAAATGCAAGCTTAAAGCTGCAGTATATCTACCTGAGACTCATTCACACCCCGGAAGTCCATGATATTGTGCCACAAAGTAAAGATAAGCCATTCTTTACCTCCCTTCTAGGGAAGGTATCTGCAGTACACACCCATAAGTTTCTTAATTTTCCCCAACAGCTATGCATGAGGCATGATCTGGGAAAACGTCTGGAAGACTGATAGCCTGCCTTCTTCAGAGTTCTGCTCAGTGTTCTTGATACTGTTTCAGACACTTCCCACAAGTCTGGCTCTCTGAATCCGAACAGCAGCAAAGTCTAAAGCTTAGGGTCTCCACCTTTCTTTCCTACATAGCCAGGACCAGGACCACTCCCTACAAGGAATCAGTCTACAGACTCAAGGTAAGAATCTAACATGCAGAGGAGAAAAACCTTGTGACAGAAAAAAAAAAGTCCTACACTCAAGGAAGACAATGACATTGTATTAACCTCTGATTCACTTTGCTTTGGATAATTCTCCCTCCCCCTCACCCAGTAAGATTTACTTGATTCTCTTCCCCAACCTACCCCTTCCTCCCCACACATCTGCCTATACCTTGCTTTTAACACTTAATACTTCCTCGTTCCCATTACACTGGAAAATGTGCCCCCCTATTTGGTGTTTCTGTGTGCTCAAACGATATTGCAAGTCGAATGGCTTATCTGGGCAGAATCAACTAAAGAGAAGTGGGAAATGTCAGAAAATGAGAGACAAGAAAGGAACCACACAAGGAAGGGCCTGAAACATGGAGAGAACATTTAAAAAATGCTGCAAGGGCTGTCGCAGTACAGGAAGCACAAGAGCTGAGAAAACCCTAGCCCAGGTCTACAAAGGAAAATAGCAAAAATATCTTAAAATCTTACAGCATATAAAATAGTATAAAATATCATACAAGCAAGAAAAAAAACAAAAAGAAACGTAGTTCTCTACAGTCTGTTTCTAGAATCCATCACTGATGATATATGTATGGCTATAGAGGCTCACTATCAAGTAACACGCATTAACATGGGATTGCTTTTAGGCCAGTGCGTGTATCACATCTATACCTATTTGAAGAGAAGGGTAGTAGTAGGCAAAGCCACATCCCTAGTGTAGAGCACACAAGAGGAGCCAAGTTAAGCAGAGTTGTACTTCGTGAGCACCTGTTTAAAAGCCATTCCAGTCACAGGACTCCATAGTAAGCTTGTTTGTGAGTGCTCGTGCAAGCACAGACACAGTGAGCTTGCCTGTGAGTGCTTGTGCAAGCACAGACATAGTGAGCTTGCCTGTGGGTGTTTGTGCAAGCACAGACATAGTGAACTTGCCTGTGAGTGCACATATAGGCACAGACATCAGCTCCTGGGAAGGACACATGCCTCAGAGGCAATGGCTGAAGCTGACCACTCCAGAAAAGACGCCCCATAGTGACACTGACTGTGGACTGTTACAGCCAACAATCATCCAGAAGGTAGAGGAAGCCCCAGGAGTACTGGGCAAGTGTGCCCTGGGCCAGCTGAAAGGTCCTATCATTCCCATTGCTTCTGGTTCTGCAATGGCCACTTAGTTTGGGAACAAGTGTATCAAGGAAGCCTGCCACTGCCGGTGTTAATCCGCTTTCACTGGAACAAACGCCAGGACGATTGGTAATTCATCTCGAATATGTGTGCCGATATTTTAATTGAAAATGGGAAGGAGGGATGATATAAGAAGATAATTTGGACTTAATCCTTAAAGATGACCATGAACTTCTCAGTTTAGGTTGTCTGCCGCACTGCACCGTTGCTCATGGTGAAAGCAAGCTCTTATGGGAAACAGTTCTTGCTCATCACTGACTACCTCCTGGAGAGTGCCTTCATGCACAAGTGTCCAATGAGAACCTCCCATTTTCTTACCTGCCTAGACTCACAGTTGTTAACAATCCAGCACAATCTGCAGATGGCCCTGATTACACCTGGACTCCAGTGCCACCTCTGTGCCCACCGGTGTCCCTGCTTGGACAGAGCATAAGGAGTCTCCTGGTTTCCCAGGAGCATTGTTGCTTTCATGGCTGGCTTCTCACTATGCTCGCGTGCTCAGTGACAATGAGGCCTTTAATCACAGATTGCTGTTGATGAATTACATGTATAATTTTTCATTTGTTCAAGAATAAGAACCAATAGAACATCATTATTGAAACATTATGCTCTGTAACGCTCGGCTTTGCTGCAGCTCGGTGCTGTGCCCACCATGCTGGCAGAGTAGACTGTGCAGTGGTTTCTCATGATGCAGGGCGAGTGTTTTCTATTGGCTCCAAGGAAGTCCAAGTTTCACCCTAGGTTTTAAGCAGAGTCATGGGTGTTTCAGGTAGCTCTGTGCCATCATCCTTCTTGGCTCACCATTCTCTGAAAAACTTCATTTCATTGATCTGATTTTTTTTTGTTCTTTCTCAAATTTAAAGGTCACAGAAACTATTTTCCATACATTTTTGTGCAGTCATTGGCTTTAACAATTTCCCCAAATAGCCTGATGCTTCCCCTCTTTCGTGATAAGCTATTGGTACAATTAGAGTACGTCTGCCTTTATCCAAAATGCACATCTCCTGAATGTAGCCATATGGATGGTGAAGATGTTGAGTATGTGCTGAAGGCAATTTGAACTTTACATTGAAAGGGACAGTATGACCCCAACTGACAGTTCTGCTCAGGCTTCCTGAGTGTTGGCTGGGTGCCAGGCACTGTGATAGACCAGGACTGTAAGTCTTGCAGTGTTGGGGGCATCTCAAAGTTAGAAGAAAGTGTCTGACTGGGAGAAAAGGTACTCCCCCAATCTTCTTTATTTGGAAAATTATGCTACACTGAGACTTCCACTCCTGGAATCTTCTCTGTCTCATTATGAGAAAGGATTTTTTACTTTTTATCTATTGGTTTCCTCACACTCAATGGGAGAACATTATAAAATGTTCCTCATTATCAAAACCTTTACTCAGACATTAACAAAAACCAGAAGAAAATACACATTATCTCTATATCCATCCAGCCACCTATCTACCACATCTATCTATCTAAGGAAAAGGGATCTATGAGAGATAAGAGTGAGTTCTGGCTCCCAACTCCTATAGTGTAAAGCACGAGATAGTCTCCCTCTCCTCTCTGCATTCTCTCTCCCTCTCTCTTCCTCTCTCTCTCTCTCCCACCCCCCTCTGTCCCTCCCCCTCCCTCCCTTTGTCATTCCAAGATAACAATGCCCTTTCCTTCTCACTTTTACACTTTCTAAAACCATAGCTGGAGGCGGAAATCCATCTGAGATTCTGCAAATGAGATGAATCCCTAACACCAGGTTGCCTTTGTCTTTGGTGCTTAGCGTGACTTTAATGGTTAAGGGTATTAGTGTGTAGACTCCTGTCAGATGTTTTTCATAGCTTTTAAAAACTCCAAGAACAAAATGGTCAGTGGAAGAAAGTCCATTGATGGTTTAGAAACGTGTCTTCTAATTGCTGCTATAAGCTATTAGGGCTCACAGACTAGAAAAGACAGCTACGGATAAGAAATAAAATACTGAATTCTGTACGAGTCAGTTACTCTGCCCCAAGATCAGCCCACAGTGACACAGCTTGGATATAGGCTCATTGGGTAACGTGAAGATGCAGCTCAAGAGTTGGCTCCAGCTATCATGTTACACCCAGGACGGTGAAAGTCTCGTGGCTTGTCAAATACTAATGATCATGAGGCCACTGCTGTATTCACAGGTTTTCACTATAACTCTCGTGTGCAAGGCTGTGCTGTGTGCATGAGCCCAAGCTGGAAGAGTGACGAGGACACTGGGATAACGTTGGTAGAATGGTGATGCTAAGCTCAGCAGAAGCCATTTCAAGAAAAGGAAAACCCACAGAAAACATGCCACAACCTTGGATATCGTGTTTCTTTCTGTGAATACTGACCTGGAATAATTATTCTAGTATGTTATCAGGTCTAAGATCAGTTCAGAGCACAGTAACATGTTTTGCATGTTTTTAACAAATGACTCTTGTTTTTATTCGATGTGTCTTAACATGAGAAATTAAAAAGTTTAGGACTACATTAGCTCAGCTTTTGTGCCTCCTTAGTGTTCTAAGCAAACTGTAATGGCATGAAGAAGTTCTCCTCCCATTCATTTTCAACTGATTAATGACTAACAGCAAATTTAAAACATTTCTATCTTCATTGGTTCTAGAAAAAGATGGCTATATTCCTATTTCTTTTTCATATATTGTTTAGTGTTGTTTTCTAGATTATAAAATGAAGCAGTAGGCATTCTATATCAACTGCCCAAATGCTTCACATACAAAAATACAGAGTAGATGTGAGGTAAAAGACCAGTGTCCAAGGACATAAACTGGCATATACTTGATTGATACAGAATCATTCTACATCTAAGAAGACTGTTTGCAAGCCAATGACCCCTGGACAGCATACAGCTCATAAGCACATTTTGTTTGACCAGTGCAGTGTAAGTTAGATGCCAATGTGTAAATCCCGGGTACCTACACAGCACAAATACAGCCCATGATACTGGACCGCTGCCTTCTTACAACAGCATCCGCTCCACTAGTCCTCACCTCTGCTCCTCCCAGCCTCACCAATCCCTGACCACCCTCAGTCATTCCCCAGTCTCCTCGCTCTTCCTGGTAGCAAAGCCTATCAAACTGACCCGTATTACAATAAGTAGATATGACATGGCTTGTTCTAGTCATACACTTGACCCTTTATGTTCCCAACTCATTTAAATCTGAGCTTCATGATTTACTGTTAGGAAAGCAGGCAGAACAATGGAAAAGGGTCAGTGCTACGATGAGGCCAAATGTACAACCAACAGAGAAAAGTTGTGTGAACCTCAGGTACTGTGTTCCAGGCAACAACTTTCTTCACATGTTCCTACTGAAGCCCTTTTCTATGAGTCAAGCGGTCTTAAAGTCTATGAGCCTCTTGGTCTTAAGCCTAGAGGACCACACACAGTCTTCCTTAACTGATGAAGAAATACCAATCACTTACTTTAGCAATACAGATACTTTAAAATAGCTGTCTTTATGTTTTAATTTAGAAATGAAATTTATGGAATTCATTTAAACCCGTTACCTAGCTCACTTTCTTCCTATCATTAATTCTATGTGACATGCTTTACTTACGGAAGAAACTTAAAACTACATAATAAAAAACAATTCATATGTAAATCACAGCATGGGAAAGAAAAATTGCACTTTCCTTGTCCTCCATTGAATCCCATTTAGTGTTTGGCTTCAGGATAATCTATTTTTATCCCCTTTTCCTACTGTATCTATTATCCTTATTTTCTATTTTTGCTATTAATCAACTCCTTCATGGTGTTAAAATTCCACTAATATGAAAACTATTACCTGACATATCTATCTTTCTGATTCTGAGTCCCTTAACACTTCCCTTTCTAAAAAGTTTATAAAGTAATGAAGTCAACTCACAGACACCCAAAAGAAGAGGACCAGGAAGTGGCCAATATTTCAGTGACCTCTTAGTGATGGATGCTGCCCAGTGAAAAAACTGGGGAACCCACTGACATATGGTCATCAGCAAACACATTGAGGTTTATATTCATAAATTTACAGATATAAATTAAGCATCAAATACATATTCTTGTAGGATAATCTCTTAAGAGACAAACAAGTTCATATTATACAAATGGGAAAAAAAAGCATAAGAACAAAATTTAAGCATTAAAAGTTAAACTGGAGTAAATGAGTGTTCTCAACTGGAAAAAAGAATCAGAGATAGGCCTTTCACTGCAGTTGTGACGAAGGCCAGCCTGGCTATCATTGCCATCATGAGCCAGTATGAAAGGCAACCTTCTAAGTCAATAGCACTAACAAAAACAAAATGGCCATCACTGTGTGGGGTACTTTTCCAGGCCTCAATCAGCACATCCAGGAGGTCAGGTTTTTTCTCCAGGCTCATCAGGTGCTGTGAAAACCAAATTAATAACAATGGGTTGTAAAATGGCCTTTCATGTTTGATTTCTGCTTTGATGGTGGGGCAAAAACAAAATGAAAACAAAGCAGAACAAACCTCAAGTGGGGTTTGTGTGCTCAGGTGAAAAACATTCCCCCCATAATTCTAAGACCACAACTCAACCCCCAGAGGCCCCTGGGAGGGGACAGCATGAGAGAAGGCCAAATGTGGGGCTTGGGTTTGAAAGCTGTACACCTTTCCCAGATAGGGGTCTTTGTGGAAGGAGGAGAGTGAAGAAGCTCAGCTAAAATGGCGCGAGACACTGGCAGTCTCAGTCTATGTGAGGTCTTTTCTACTCTTCTGGATCTGAAAGAAAGAAAAAGAAAAAGAAAGGTGTCAATGCTGCCTTCCCTCCCCTCCACCCTCAGGCCTCCGGAGAAAAAAATCTGGGGGCAAAAGGTCAAGGAGATCAATGGAACACTTCAGACTGGTTGTGGTAGAAAACCAGTTGGGAGATAGGAGAACTCCTCTCCGCAAAACAAGACACACTCTATACCCAAGGACAACCTCAGCGGAAAACCTTAAACCCGGACACACATACAAATGTAAGGGCTCTTTAAACTGGCTCTGTAGACATTCAGCTCAAGCAGTGTAGTCAATAAGCCACTTTATTTTGTAACTGAGAATATAATGGCTGATAGTCTGGCTTGTGTATTTCAGTGGTCAGTGGGATCAGAAAAAAATGGATCGCTCTAATCTTGTTTCCATGCAAAGAAAAACTTTCTTAGCATGCTTGTCCCATTTATGGATGCTTCCTAAAGACATTGCAAACATTGCATTCTCCAGCCCAAATCGCCATGCAGATGGATCCAGAGTAAGAGCAAAGGAAGAAAACAAAGGGGGAAACAGTATTAAATCAGTGGAAATAGACAATATTGGGACTTCTTCCCCCACCCGGTGAACTCTATCTCATGTTATCTCATGGGTCCTGGAGGGAATTTAAAACACTAACACCCCCTGCAAGACTGGCTGGCAATGGTCCATTCAAGTCAGTGATCCTTCCCTGTGTAAAATGTTCCCTTCTGGAATATGGCAGTGCAGGGTTCTAGTCTTCAGGAAGGGTAACAGCCTCATGCACAGAAGGTTTCTGGGGCATCTCAGGACAAGGAATGTCTCCCCTTCAGCTTTCAAGATCTTCTCCTAAATAGGACTTAGCCGAAATTAGGCAGAAAACTAGTTAGGAGCTAGGAGAGTCCCTTTTGGTCTATTGTAATTACAGCCAGTTCTCAGCTTTCCAGGGACCATTGATCCAGCCTCCTGCTGCTCCTCTCCATTTGGGGCTTGATGTTTGCTATGTTTACCCCCCATTAGCAACTGCACCCATTAGGGAGAAATAAAAGAAGAAAGAAAACCTTGGACCAGTCTCTCTCCTCCGTTAGTAGCACTGAAGACATGGCAGGAAGGAAAGGACACAGGACAAAAACTAACACTAAGGATCAGAATTTTTCTGTAGCCCATATGGTCCCCAAGGAAATTGAAAGCTGGATCTTTCAGTGCTCAGGCCCTGTCATTATCAGCTCATCACTAGACTCCTGGGAGATGGTATTCGTGGCAGTCATCATATTCCCAGGCACCCCTGGGTGCTCTCCTGCAAAACCTAGTTCTGTTACGACGGATGGCATATGACTGAGTTTGATGATTTTTGTTTTGCTTTACTTAAATAAGATACATTAGTTGGAAGGAAACTGAGGACAGTTTTCTCAAAAGCAACATCATTAAGCCTGGCCTGTTGTCCCAGGTAGCTGTTATCGGGTTCTCAGGGGTCTGCTGTCCAGACTTGATCCAGAGATAGAACTCATGGTCTTAGAGGGATTCAAAGGCCACCAGGAGATCTTCCCATCTTTCTAATCACAGCTTGAGTGTGAGACAGAGGAATGAATGTTCCTTCAGGCTTTAGACCTCTAGCGTCCTCTACTTTTTGGCCAACATGCAGTAAAGAAATTCGTATGTTGAAGCTATGTGTGAGTTCATCATCATTATATGAGATCAACAGCAAAAGCCTGAGAGGTTACAGACCCCTGGCCATTACCCCAGCCTCCACTGGCTTTGCTTGCTTAGGGTAATTTCTGCTTAAGCTGCTTTACGCTATGATGTCCACTTCTACAGAGAGAGGATGGTGTTGCCTGGCAAACTAGATTCTTTGAGAGGAGGAAAAGTGTCTATATTTTAAAAATTTCTTGAGTGTGGAGCAATGCTCGACACACATACTTACCGTATACTCGGTAAGTAACTTCTTTGTTGAAAGGAAGTGAGCTCAATAAGTGGAAAGTGGATTATATGGAAAAGGTGGAATGATTAGAAGCTATTTCTGCCCACCCTTTTGTCCTTTGCTGCATGATCTACAAGACATGATGTGGTATGGCAAAATTTGATATTCCCTATATAGAAGTCTCATACGGATGGCTATCTATGCAACTAATTTCTGGAGAAAGGACAGCTGCCACACAGGTCAATCACCCCTGAGCCTCTCCTCACTCTGCTTCCTGTATGTGTTCATGCATTTCAGATTTGCACATTTGTTTTCAGGCTAAACAGAAATTGAGCCAACATATCATCAGCAAGATCACTGAGGGCGTGAGAATGAAGACACTGAAGACGAACTATCAGAGAGGCTGGTGGAGAGCACTGTCTTCACAGGCGTTGCTTTAAATCCAGGGTCGACTCTGAAGGCCACAAAAATGTTGTTAAATTCACTTGCTTTAAAAGGACCAATTTCCTGAACTAAAATGGAACGTAGGCCCATCTTGAGATGATTAGAGAAAACATGTAGGCAAGCGTTCCCTATCTGCTCCCTGATCTAAGGCTTCTTCCATCTGAGGAAGGGGAGCCTGCTTAGCTTTGGATCCTGAAGCACAAGCAAGCGGCATAAGAATCCACATAAGTGTATTTGTTTCATGGCAGTAGATAACGATATCTCAGCAACTTCATGTACAGAAGTTGAAGATAGATTTAAAACAGAGTAGCCTTGCTTATTCTGTCCCTCCTATACTGTTCTGCAGGCAGGAGATGTTCAGTATGGCTCTTACAACCATTTAGGTTAAAGGTCATACTTTTATGCAATGATAAAAGTTCAAGTGAGTGTGACATAGCTTGTAAAATGTGTTTATCATTCATATTGTTCAGGGTATCAGCAGAGCGTGAAGCACACAGATGTCATAAGAATCTGACCCTGGCCTTGAACAAAACACTCTAAGCATACCTCATTGCAAATGTATTTCCTGTCCGTTTTTCTTGGATTTGGATTTTTTTTTTCATGGCCCAATTCAGCTACGTCTCAGACTCTAAGAAGCAAATTGACTTGGCTGAGGACAGATCAGTGCCCAAGTGCACATATTCAAAAGGAAAAATATTGTGGCTGCCCCCATATGGAATCAACAAAAATATCACAGCCCTATATAGCAAGTGACTTGAAGATCTGCAAAATGTTAAATAGGAAAAAAATGGAGAAGATAAACTGTAAAACAAAACCTACTTTTAATTTTCAAATAAAAATTTTCTGGGATATGAACAGCATTTATTTTATATTTTAGTAACAAGAAAATTAGTCTTTTAGAGCGATTTATTAGACTCTAACCAGGTGTAGATTTCTAATCTTAGACTGTGGCAGCTGCTTTAAAGGGTTATTTTCAATGGGTACATTTTCTCTTACACCCCAATAAAAGCTATGATTGTAGAAGAATTGTTCTAAGTTAATTCAACTGCATCCACTATCCATGTCACACCTCTGTTCAAACAAAGTGCTCTGATCACATACCCTAGCAGAGCTAGTCAGACAAATGGATGGATGGCCCAATAGAAAAAGATACAGAAGAATATATGGTAGGTGAATGCAGGACTCTAACTCCTGAAAGGCTGACCTCTGCCATTGTCCCGCAGGATGCCTCCATCTGACCCCAAACACAATAAGATGCTATAGTTTATAGGTTCTTAGGGCTCGTGCTTGCCCTCACTCTGTCTTTCTTCTTAATCTACGTCACACCCCTATGAATAATGGTGGTGCTAAGCTTTCCTTCCCTCCTGCTGTGCCCACACCTCTTTTGTGCAGCGTGTTCTTTCTGCTAGGATTCAATGTGTCTTTCTGCTTTCACGCTCTGTTTTAAGTAAAGTGCCACTTTCCCAAACGCCAGTACTCCAGCTACCCCTGCCAGACCAGTAAGTCCTGCAGTGGCCTGCATCCATGCTGGTGTGGGTAATGTGCAATTTCTGCATGAGACAGTTTGTTCAGTCTTTGGATTTGAGAAGCCAAGAAGGAACCAGAGCCACAAACACTAAGAAAGTCCTTCTAAACAAGTCTGTGAGGCAGAGAACCCTGGCCTGAAACAGCCTGCCTGCCTTCCATGCTTTCCTCCGATTTATTAGTTCGAGAAAGCACAGGATGCTTCAGCACAGATAGAGGAAAAAGAGAATGAATCTGATGCTTTCCTGATGGTTCCAAAGTGCAGAATGAAAATATCAGGTATGGTAGCAATCTAGTGTTTGGGAACACATGCTCTCACTGGGCAATCAGGGACTCCCTTCCTATGGGAGCTATAAGATAAGGGCCAGGATTGGTTATCTGGCACACGTCTTGAGAATGTAGGTATCTAGCCAAGACATAGAATTAAAAATGTAGACAGCCTTGGGTCAGCATATGCTATTTCAAAAGAAGCCGTTTTTCTAAAGGATTTAATCATATCAGTAGAGTATCTCTGGGAAGATGCACTGTGACTTTTGTTTCTTTAATTGGCTTTTGTTTCATTAATTGTTTATACAGAATCTCACAAAATGTACTTTTTTTCTAGAGCAGAAACAAACAAATACGTAATCTGTTATTACTATTTTATTTATACATGTTCTAGACACCAATATTAGTTTCAAAAAGAAAGAAAAATACCTTTTCTGTCAAAATTTTATCCTTCCACTACTGCCACTGACATCTACATAGCCGGAAGCTCGGATCCAAATTCACAGCTTTGGAACCCTCTTTGATCACCAGCCACCTTTGCTAGGGAAGTTCCTTCTTCTATTATCCATCCTTCAATCCACTTGTTCCCTTTTCCATGTCCACAGGCCTACCTCCAGATCCATGCTGTTTGAATCTGCTTTGTTTGCAAGACATCTTTGACTATTGAGACATTCCTTTCCTCTCCAGTCCTTCCCTCTACTTGATGCCATCTCTATACACATAGGCCATGCTCTAGTCCTGTGCTTAAGGAGGCGCTTTGCCTGGTCTGGTTGAAGAGCTTATCCACCAACCTTACCTGGTTTAGCTATAAACACATAGCTTCTGCACTAGCCCAACCTAAAGCACGATAGATTTTCACTCAGACATTCAACCAAAGAAAGATGAGCACATGCCCAGGTCAAATAAAAATAAATAACTAAATAAAAACCTTACCAATGGCCAAGACAGTATTACATTCAATAAACCCCAGTAGACCCAGAAAAGTTTTCTTCAATGACAACCACCTAGATGAACACCAGGGCACAGATTTTAGAAAGGCAAACATAAACATCATCAAAGAATTAAGGGAATTTAAATGAGACATGAACAAATACCTTATTGACTGACTGTAAGAAGATAAGGATAAACACCCAAGTGATGTCCAAGAAAACATAAATGCACACCTGAATAAAATCATGAAGATAATTAAAGATTTGAAAACAAAATTCAATAAAGAAATAGAAATACTGAAGAGAAAAAAGATGAAATGAAGACAGAATTGAGAAAACTTAATATTCCAACTAGAAGTCTCAGTGAAAAGTTTTACAAGTAGGATGAATTGGGCAGAAGATAGAATATCAGCACTAAAAGCAGAACAGAAGATCTAGACTAAATAAGTGGAGAATATGAAAAAAATTAGAAAGAACAGAAAAGGAACAGGCAGGAAATGTGAGACAAGAAAATCAAACCTTCAAATTATAGGCATAGACGAGGGAGAAGAATCCCAAGATAATGTCATAGACCAGATTTTTAACAGGAAACTTTCCTAACCTAAAGAAATATATACCAATACAGAGAGAAGAAACACACAGAAACCTGACTAGATTACACTAGAAAACTCTCCAAGGCATATTATTGTTAAAACACTAAATACGCAGAACAAAGAGAAATTATTGGGAGCTGCACAAGAAAAAAAAAAACACAAGTCACATCTAAATGAAAACCTATCAGAATCACAGCTGATTTCCCAGTGGAAGCTCTGAAAGCCAGAAGAGCCTGGAACAATGCACACCATGTTCTGCAAGTCTTGAACTGCCAACCCAGATTGCTGTATTCAGAAAAAAATATCTACAATAGTTGAAGAAGAAATAAAAACTTCACAAAGCCAGGCGTTGGTAGCACACGCCTTTAATCCTCGCACTTGGGAGGCAGAGGCAGGCAGATCTTTGTGAGTTGGAGACCAGCCTGGTCTAAAAGAGGTAGTTCCAGGACAGGCTCCAAAGCTACAGAGAAACCCTGTCTCGAAAAACAAACAAACAAACAAAAAATTCACAACAAAAATGAAATAATATCTAAGCAAAAAAAATTTAAATAGAATCCTGGAAGCAATACTCTGAACTTAGAGAGGATTGGGCACAGCCAAGAGACTCTACAACAAAAACAAACAAAGCTATAACTAATGAAACATAAGCATGACTTGAGAATCCAAAGAGAGAAAAGAAAGCTAACACCATCATACACCTTAGATAAAATTATAAAATTAACAGCTTCAACCCTCCACTCAAAAGTAACTGAATGGATTAAGAAGTAAAATCCATCTTTCTGTTGTCTGCAGAAATACGTCTTCGCTTTAAAGACAGGGACAACCTTCATGTGAAAGCACAGAACAAAGTATCCCAAACAAATGGGATCACCAAGCAAGCAGGAATACCATCCTAATATCTGACAAAAATATAAGAGGCTGGGTTCTAAGTAACTGGACCAAAAGCATGAATGGATTCCAGATATTTTCATTCTTATAACACAATTTAATTTTTAAACCCATTAATCTTCCATCATATGACACATATATATAGTGTATATTCATCATGGTTATAAACCTGCAAGGCACAAAGTCTACAAGGGAAAATCAATGTGCCGCACACCACCTTCTGCTGCATAATCTACCATTGTTTTAATCTAAAATTATATTCACAATGCATTGATCTGCAGTGGGTGTTAGTTCCAAAAGAGTTGATGGCTTTGATTTAGCATGACTCATCAGTGCTAGGGCCATGAGTAAGCACAGGCCCTGTGTTTCCCTGATCCTAAGAGGGAAGTCCATTACTAAAATAAGCAGAGATTTCACAAGTCTCCATCTGCCCCCTTCTCACTAACATCCATATTGGTCCACAGGCTTTCCAAAAGCCATCCTCAAACCAACAAAAGCAGATTTCCACATAACTGAGCTCACAGAAACTCTTACTGTTTGGTCAATGTACAGAATAGATTCAAAAGTTAATTAGAAAGCAACAGAGATGCATACAAATAAAAATGTTTAGGCAACACAGTCGAGTAGAATCTCAGTAGTGAAGCACTGTCCTGGAGCATGGCAAGCAGCTAAAATAACATTGCAACTCTCCCTTCCATTCACTGGCAGGGACATGGAAGTTGTTTAGACTTTAGATAAAGTACTTGGGAAAACAAGATTACATAATGCTTTCAAGAACAACCATTTCATGCACAGTGTTCAGTTATTGCCAGTTTGTTTAATTAGGCCAAAGGAGCTTCCGTGGACAAATGGCTAAGGGAATAGGGCATTAGTCAGAACATGTGCTGTCATAATGAGTTATCTTAATTGGGACCCAGAGCACCCCAGATGTTTGGTTGCTTTGCACTCATGGAAAACAGTCCACAAGGATGCTGGATTCTCATGCTAAGGGCAATTCATTTATCTGAGAAATAAGTTTACTTTTTCTTTCAATGCATAGAAATCTACAGCAAGATACTTTCTCAAAGCAAGAAATAGTGTTACCCTCTGAGGAGGATACATACTTCTGGGCTGTAATCATATATAATAGAAGATAGATAGATAGATAGATAGATAGATAGATAGATAGATAGATAG